>JADLZK010004940.1:0-19324 GCA_015847255.1 Hyparrhenia diplandra | reverse complement strand
GATGCCATTTTGACCTCCATTTAGGGAAATTTCATCCAAGATTCCTAGCGTGACATTTTTGAGTTCCGTGAATCCAATCGTAGTGATTCTAGACTCCGTGCGAAGGTAGTAGAAAGCTATTTTTGAATCCATAAGTCCATGTCCGATAGGCACGCGAAGGCTCGCAAAATTGACGGTTTTCAAAAAGAGGTCATTCCGCCTCCGCTCGGGTAGATTGCCAACATTTATGGAGATTGGCGTATTTTGACCAAGATAGATCCAGTTGTTACGAAAGTGACCGTTGGAAGCCCAACAGATGTAATTTAACGTTATCAAAAAGTAAAATTCTTACAGTATCACGTGGGCAAATTTAAGAGACAAAAGATGCCATTTTGGCCTCCGCTCTCAGCAGATTTCCAACATTTCCGAGATTGGCGATTTTTGACCAAGATAGATCCGGGCCGCCATGAAAAGTGACCTCGTTGAAGCCCAACAGATGTAATTTAACGTTATCGAAAAGTAAAATTCTTACAGTATCACGTGGGCAACAAGAGACAAAAGATGCCATTTTGGCCTCCGCTCAAGGATTTTGTCAACATTTCCGAGATTGGCGGATTTTTTGACCAAGATAGATCCAACCGCCATGAAAAGTGGCCTGTTGGAAGCCCAACATGACCTAATTTAGAGGATCAAAAAGTATAATTTTAAAGTTATCACGTAGGGCAGCTAAGGAGCCCAAAGATGCCATTTTGGCCTCCATTTAGGAAATTTCGCCAAGATTCCTAGCGGTGACATTTTTTGAGTTCCCGAATCCAATCGTAGTGATTCCCTTGACTCCGTGGCGAAGGTAGTAGAAAGCTATTTTTGAAATCCATAAGTCCATGTCCGATAGGCATCGCGAAGGCTCGCGAAAATTGATGGTTTTCAAAAAAGAGGTCATTCCGGCCTCCGCTCGGGTAGATTTCCAACATTTATGGAGATTGGTAGATTTTGACCAAGATAGATCCAGTTGCCAAAAGTGACCTGTTGGAAGCCCAACAGATGTAATTTAACGTTATCGAAAAGTAAAATTCTTACTATCACGGGGCAAATTGAAGAGACAAAAGATGCCATTTTGGCCTCTGTTTCGCAGATTTCCTTCGATTGTTAGATTTTTGACCAAGATAGATCCCCGTCGCCATGAAAGTGACCTGTTGGAAGCCCAACAGATGTAATTTAACGTATCCAAAAGTAAAATTCTTACAAGTATCACGTGGGCAGCTGAAGAGACAAAAGATGCCATTTTGGCCTCCGTCATCCGCAGATTTCCGTCAACATTTCTTGCGATTGGTAGATTTTTGACCAAGATAGATCCAGTCGCCATTAAAGTGACCTTGTTGGAAGCCCAACAGATGTAATTCAATGTATCAAAAAGTAAAATTCTTACAGGTATCACGCGGGCAAAAAGAGACAAAAGATGCCATTTTGGCCTCCGCTCGAAAGCAGATTGCCAACATTTCGAGATTGGCGGATTTTTGACCAAGATAGATCCAGTCGCCATGAAAAGTGACCCGTTGGAAGCCCAACATGACCTAATTTAGAGGATCGAAAAGTATAATTCTTACAGCTTATCACGTGGGGCAGCTAAGGAGCCCAAAGATGCCATTTTTGGCCTCCATTTAGGAAATTTCGGCCAAGATTCCTAGCGGTGACATTTTTGAGTTTCAGAACTCCAATCGTAGTGATTCTAGACTCCGTGCGAAGGTAGTAGAAAGCTATTTTTGAAATCCATAAGTCCATGTCCGGATAGGCATCGCGAAGGCTCGCAAAATTGACGGTTTTCAAAAGAGGTCATTCTCGCCTCCGTTCGCAGATTTCACAACATTTATGGAGATTGGCAGATTTTGACCAAGATAGATCCAGCTTGCCACGAAAAGTGACCTCGTTGGAAGCCCAACAGATGTAATTTAACGTTATCGAAAAGTAAAAATTCTTACAGTATCACGTGGGCAAACAAGAGACAAAAAGATGCCATTTTGGCCTCTCGTCGGGCAGATTTCTGGCGATTGTTAGATTTTTTTGACCAAGATAGATCCTGTCGCCATGAAAAGTGACCGTTGGAAGCCCAACAGATGTAATTTAACATATCCAAAAGTAAAATTCTTACAGGTATCACGTGGGCAGCCGAAGAGACAAAAGATGCCATTTTGGCCTCCGCTCGCGCAGATTTTGGCCAACATTTCTGGCGATTGGTAGATTTTGACCAAGATAGATCCAAATATGAAAAGTGACCTATTGGAAGCCCAACAGATGTAATTCAATGTATCAAAAAAGTAAAATTTTACAGTATCACGTGGGGCAATGAAGAGACAAAAGATGCCATTTTGGCCTCCGCTCGAAAGCAGATTTCTCCAACATTTCGAGATTGGCGGATTTTTGACCAAGATAGATCCAACCGCCATGAAAAGTGGCCTCGTTGGAAGCCCAACATGACCTAATTTAGAGGATCGAAAAGTATAATTCTTACGCTTATCACGTGGGGCGCCTAAGGAGCCCAAAGATGCCATTTTGGCCTCAATTTAGGGAAATTTCGCCAAGATTCCTAGCGGTGACATTTTTTGAGTTTCGTAACTCCAATCATAGTGATTCTGACTCCGTGCGAAGGTAGTAGAAATCTATTTTTGAAATCCATAAGTCCATGTCCGATAGGCATCGCGAAGGCTCGCAAAATTGATGGTTTTCAAAAGAGGTCATTCCGCCTCCGTCGGTAGATTTCCAACATTTATGGAGATTGGCAGATTTTGACCAAGATAGATCCAGTTGCCACGAAAAGTGACCGTTGGAAGCCCAACAGATGTAATTTAACATTATCGAAAAGTAAAATTTTTACAGTATCACGTGGGCAAATAAGAGACAAAAGATGCCATTTTGGCCTCTGCTCGCAGATTTCGCGATTGTTAGATTTTTGACCAAGATAGATCCCGGCCGCCATGAAAAGTGACCTCGTTGGAAGCCCAACAGATGTAATTTAATGTATCCAAAAGTAAAATTCTTACAGGTATCACGTGGGCAAATGAAGAGACAAAAGATGCCATTTTGGCCTCCGTCGCTCGCAGATTTTTCTCAACATTTCTCGCGATTGGTAGATTTTTGACCAAGATAGATCCAAATCGCCACGAAAGTGACCTCGTTGGAAGCCCAACAGATGTAATTCAATGTATCAAAAAGTAAAATTCTTACAGTATCACGCGGCAGCCGAAGAGACAAAAGATGCCATTTTGGCCTCCGCTCGGCAAATTTCTATCAACATTTCTCGAGATTGGCGGATTTTTGACCAAGATAGATCCAAATCGCCATGAAAAGTGACTTGTTGGAAGCCCAACATGACCTAATTTAGAGGATCGAAAAGTATAATTCTTACGCTTATCACGTGGGGCGCCTAAGGAGCCCAAAGATGCCATTTTGACCTCCATTTAGGGAAATTTCGTCAAGATTCCTAGCGGTGACATTTTTTGAGTTCCGAACCCAATCGTAGTGATTCTAGACTCCGTGCGAAGGTAGTAGAAAAGCTATTTTGGAATCCATAAGTCCATGTCGATAGGCACGCGAAGGCTCGCAAAATTGACGGTTTTCAAAAGAGGTCATTCCGCCTCCGTCGGAGAGATTTTTGACCAAGATAGATCAACATTTATGGAGATTGGCAGATTTTGACCAAGATAGATCCATTTTGCTGCCACGAAAAGTGACCTCATTGGAAGCCCAACAGATGTAATTTAACGTTATCGAAAAGTAAAATTTTTACAGGTATCACGTGGGCAGCCGAAGAGACAAAAGATGCCATTTTGGCCTCCGCTCGGCACGCTCGCGCACATTTCCGAGCGATTGTTAGATTTTTTGACCAAGATAGATCCCGCCGCCATGAAAAGTGACCTGTTGGAAGCCCAACAGATGTAATTTAACGTATCCAAAAAGTAAAATTCTTATAGGTATCACGGAGCAAAATGGGAAGAGACAAAAGATGCCATTTTGGCCTCCGCGTGCGTGATTTCACAACATTTCTAGCGATTGGTAGATTTTTGACCAAGATAGATCCAGTCGCCATGAAAAGTGACCTCGTTGGAAGCCCAACAGATGTAATTCAATGTATCAAAAAGTAAAATTCTTACAGTATCACGTGGGCAAAATAAGAGACAAAAGATGCCATTTTGGCCTCCGTTCTCGAAGATTTCGTCAACATTTCTGGAGATTGGCGGATTTTTGACCAAGATAGATCCAATCCGCCATGAAAAGTGACTTGTTGGAAGCCCAACATGACCTAATTTAGAGGATCAAAAGTATAATTCTTACAGTTTATCACGGGGCAGCTAAGAGCCCAAAGATGCCATTTTGACCTCCATTTAGGGAAATTTCTACAAGATTCCTAGCGGTGACATTTTTTGAGTTCCTTTTACCAATCGTAGTGATTCTAGACTCCGTGCGAAGGTAGTAGAAAGCTATTTTTGAAATCCATAAGTCCATGTCCGATAAGCACGCGAAGGCTCGCAAAATTGATGGTTTTCAAAAGAGGTCATTCGGCCTCCGCTCGGCAGATTGAAGAGATGGAGATTGGCAGATTTTGACCAAGATAGATCCAGCTGCCACGAAAAGTGACCTTTGGAAGCCCAACAGATGTAATTTAACGTTATCGAAAAAGTAAAATTCTTACAAGTATCACGTGGGCAAACAAGAGACAAAAGATGCCATTTTGGCCTCTCGTTTAGCGCATTTCTCGCGATTGTTAGATTTTTTACCAAGATAGATCCCGTCGCCATGAAAAGTGACCTGTTGGAAGCCCAACAGGATGTAATTTAACATATCCAAAAGTAAAATTCTTACAGGTATCACGCGGGCAAAATTGAAGAGACAAAAGATGCCATTTTGGCCTCCGCTCGTGCAGATTTCGCCAACATTTCCGCGATTGGTAGATTTTTGACCAAGATAGATCCAAATGCCATGAAAGTGACCTGTTGGAAGCCCAACAGATGTAATTCAATGTATCAAAAAGTAAAATTCTTACAGTATCACGTGGCAGCCGAAGAGACAAAAGATGCCATTTTGGCCTCCGCTCGAAAGCAGATTTCTCCAACATTTCCGAGATTGGCGGATTTTTGACCAAGATAGATCCAAATGCCATGAAAAGTGGCCTGTTGGAAGCCCAACATGACCTAATTTAGAGGATCGAAAAGTATAATTCTTACAAGCTTATCACGTGGGGCAGCTAAGGAGCCCAAAGATGCCATTTTGGCCTCCATTTAGGAAATTTCTCACAAGATTCCTAGCGGTGACATTTTTTGAGTTCCGTAACTCCAATCGTAGTGATTCTGACTCCGTACGAAGGTAGTAGAAAGCTATTTTTGAAATCCATAAGTCCATGTCCGATAGGCATCGCGAAGGCTCGCAAAATTGACGGTTTTGAAAAAGAGGTCATTCCGCCTCCGCTCGTAGATTGCCAACATTTATGGAGATTGGCAGATTTTGACCAAGATAGATCCAGCTTGCCATGAAAAGTGACCTGTTGGAAGCCCAACAGATGTAATTTAACGTTATCGAAAAGTAAAATTCTTACAGTATCACGTGGGCAAATAAGAGACAAAAGATGCCATTTTGGCCTCCGCTCGATTTTGCAGATTTCCAACATTTCTCGAGATTGGCGGATTTTGACCAAGATAGATCCAAATCCGCCATGAAAAGTGGCCCGTTGGAAGCCCAACATGACCTAATTTAGAGGATCAAAAAGTATAATTCTTAAAGTTATCACGTGGGGCAGCTAAGGAGCCCAAAGATGCCATTTTGGCCTCCATTTAGGAAATTTCGTCAAGATTCCTAGCGGTGACATTTTTGAGTTCCGTAACTCCAATCGTAGTGATTCTGGACTCCGCGCGGTGGTAGTAGAAAGCTATTTTTGAAATCCATAAGTCCATGTCTCGATAGGCATCGCGAAGGCTCGCAAAATTGATGGTTTTCAAAAGAGGTCATTCCGCCTCCGTTCGCAGATTTCGGCCAACATTTATGGAGATTGGTAGATTTTGACCAAGATAGATCCAGTTGCCACGAAAAGTGACCTCGTTGGAAGCCCAACAGATGTAATTTAACGTTATCGAAAAGTAAAATTCTTACAGGTATCACGTGGGCAAATGAAGAGACAAAAGATGCCATTTTGGCCTCTGTCGGCAGATTTCGGCGATTGTTAGATTTTTGACCAAGATAGATCCCGTCGCCATGAAAAGTGACCTCGTTGGAAGCCCAACAGATGTAATTTAACGTATCCAAAAGTAAAATTCTTACAGTATCACGTGGGCAGTGAAGAGACAAAAGATGCCATTTTGGCCTCCGTTCGTCCCGTATTCGTCAACATTTCTTGCGATTGGTAGATTTTTGACCAAGATAGATCCAATCGCCACGAAAGTGACCTGTTGGAAGCCCAACAGATGTAATTCAATGTATCAAAAAGTAAAATTCTTACAGTGTATCACGTGGGCAAAATTGAAGAGACAAAAGATGCCATTTTGGCCTCCGTCGAAAGATGCCATTTTGGCCAACATTTCGAGATTGGCGGATTTTTGACCAAGATAGATCCAAATAGCCATGAAAAGTGACCCGTTGGAAGCCCAACATGACCTAATTTAGAGGATCGAAAAGTATAATTTTACAGTTATCACGTGGGCAAAATAAGGAGCCCAAAGATGCCATTTTGGCCTCCATTTAGGGAAATTTCTCACAAGATTCCTAGCGGTGACATTTTTTGAGTTTCAGTAACTCCAATCGTAGTGATTCTAGACTCCGTGGCGAAGGTAGTAGAAAGCTATTTTTGAAATCCATAAGTCCATGTCTCGATAGGCATCGCGAAGGCTCGCAAAATTGACAAGGTTTTCAAAAGAGGTCATTCCGCCTCCGTTCGGGTAGATTGGCCAACATTTATGGAGATTGGCAGATTTTGACCAAGATAGATCCAGCTTGCCACGAAAAGTGACCTGTTGGAAGCCCAACAGATGTAATTTAACGTTATCGAAAAGTAAAATTTTACAGTATCACGTGGGCAAATACAAGAGACAAAAGATGCCATTTTGGCCTCTCGTTTCGCAGCATTTCTAGCGATTGTTAGATTTTTACCAAGATAGATCCTCGTCGCCATGAAAAGTGACCTGTTGGAAGCCCAACAGGATGTAATTTAACATATCCAAAAGTAAAATTCTTACAGGTATCACGTGGGCAGCTGAAGAGACAAAAGATGCCATTTTGGCCTCCGTTCGTGCAAATTTTACGTCAACATTTCGGGCGATTGGTAGATTTTTGACCAAGATAGATCCAAATCGCCATGAAAGTGACCTCGTTGGAAGCCCAACAGATGTAATTCAATGTATCAAAAAGTAAAATTCTTACAGTGTATCACGTGGGCAAAATGAAGAGACAAAAGATGCCATTTTGGCCTCCGCTCGAGCGTGCATTTCGTCAACATTTATGGAGATTGGCGGATTTTTGACCAAGATAGATCCAGTCGCCATGAAAAGTGGCCCTCCGTTGGAAGCCCAACATGACCTAATTTAGAGGATCGAAAAGTATAATTCTTACAGCTTATCACGTGGGGCAGCTAAGGAGCCCAAAGATGCCATTTTGGCCTCAATTTAGGGAAATTTCTATCAAGATTCCTAGCGGTGACATTTTTTGAGTTTCGTAACTCCAATCATAGTGATTCTGGACTCCGTGCGAAGGTAGTAGAAATCTATTTTTGAAATCCATAAGTCCATGTCCGATAGGCATCGCGAAGGCTCGCAAAATTGATGGTTTTGTAAAGAGGTCATTCCGCCTCCGTTCGGGTAGATTTTGCCAACATTTATGGAGATTGGCAGATTTTGACCAAGATAGATCCAAAGAGCCACGAAAAGTGACCTGTTGGAAGCCCAACAGATGTAATTTAACGTTATCGAAAAAGTAAAATTCTTACAGGTATCACGTGGCAAATCAAGAGACAAAAGATGCCATTTTGGCCTCCGCTCGAGCAGATTTGGCAACATTTCGAGATTGGCGGATTTTTGACCAAGATAGATCCATGCCATGAAAAGTGGCCTCCTGGAAGCCCAACATGACCTAATTTAGAGGATCGAAAAGTGTAATTCTTAAAGTTATCACGTGGGGGAGCTAAGGAGCCCAAAGATGCCATTTTGGCCTCCATTTAGGGAAATTTCAAAGATTCCTAGCGGTGACATTTTTTTGAGTTCCGTAACTCCAATCGTAGTGATTCTCGACTCCGTGTGAAGGTAGTAGAAAGCTATTTTTGAAATCCATAAGTCCATGTCTGATAGGCATCGCGAAGGCTCGCAAAAATTGATGGTTTTCAAAAGAGGTCATTCTCGCCTCCGTTCGGGTAGATTTCGCCAACATTTATGGAGATTGGCAGATTTTGACCAAGATAGATCCAGCTTGCCACGAAAAGTGACCTCGTTGGAAGCCCAACAGATGTAATTTAACGTTATCGAAAAGTAAAATTCTTACAGTATCACGTGGGCAAACAAGAGACAAAAGATGCCATTTTGGCCTCTCGTCGCGCAGATTTAGGGCGATTGTTAGATTTTTTGACCAAGATAGATCCCGGCCGCCATGAAAAGTGACCCGTTGGAAGCCCAACAGATGTAATTTAACGTATCCAAAAGTAAAATTCTTACAGGTATCACGTGGGCAGTGAAGAGACAAAAGATGCCATTTTGGCCTCCGTTCGTCGGTTTTGAGTTTTAATCGAAAGATTGGCAACATTTCGGCGATTGGTAGATTTTTGACCAAGATAGATTTTGACCAAGATAGATCCGGCCGCCATTTAAAGTGACCCGTTGGAAGCCCAACAGATGTAATTCAACGTATCAAAATGTAAAATTCTTACAAATCACGTGGGCAAATGAAGAGACAAAAGATGCCATTTTGGCCTCCGTTCGAGCAGATTTACGCCAACATTTCCGAGATTGGCGGATTTTTGACCAAGATAGATCCAGTCGCCATGAAAAGTGACCTGTTGGAAGCCCAACATGACCTAATTTAGAGGATCGAAAAGTATAATTCTTACAGCTTATCACGTGGGGCAGCTAAGGAGCCCAAAGATGCCATTTTGGCCTCCATTTAGGAAATTTCCAAGATTCCTAGCGGTGACATTTTTGAGTTCCGTAACTCCAATCGTAGTGATTTTGGACCCGTGCGAAGGTAGTAGAAAGCTATTTTTTGAATCCATAAGTCCATGTCCGATAGGCACGCGAAGGCTCGCAAAATTGACGGTTTTCAAAAGAGGTCATTCCCGCCTCCGTCGGGCAGATTTCTCAACATTTATGGAGATTGGCAGATTTTGACCAAGATAGATCCAGTTGCCATGAAAAGTGACCTGTTGGAAGCCCAACAGATGTAATTTAACATTATCGAAAAAGTAAAATTCTTACAGGTATCACGTGGGCAAATGAAGAGACAAAAGATGCCATTTTGGCCTCCGCTCGAGCAGATTTCGCCAACATTTCGGAGATTGGCGGATTTTTGACCAAGATAGATCCAGTCGCCATGAAAAGTGACCTCGTTGGAAGCCCAACATGACCTAATTTAGAGGATCGAAAAGTATAATTTTACAGTTATCACGTGGGGAGCTAAGGAGCCCAAAGATGCCATTTTGGCCTCCATTTAGGAAATTTCTTGTCAAGATTCCTAGCGGTGACATTTTTTGAGTTCCGTAACTCCAATCGTAGTGATTCTAGACTCCGTGCGAAGGTAGTAGAAAGCTATTTTTGAAATCCATAAGTCCATGTCCGATAGGCATCGCGAAGGCTCGCAAAATTGACGGTTTTCAAAAAGAGGTCATTCTCGCCTCCGTTCGGGCAGATTGTCAACATTTATAGAGATTGGCGATTTTGACCAAGATAGATCCAATTGCCATGAAAAGTGACCTCGTTGGAAGCCCAACAGATGTAATTTAACATTATCGAAAAGTAAAATTCTTACTGTGTATCACGTGGGCAAATAAGAGACAAAAATGCCATTTTGGCCTCTCGTTTCTCGCAGATTTCCTAGCGCGATTGGCGAGATTTTTGACCAAGATAGATCCGCGTCGCCACAAAAAAGTGACCTGTTGGAAGCCCAACAGATGTAATTTAACGTATCGAAAAGTAAAATTCTTACAGGTATCACATGGGCAGTGAAGAGACAAAAGATGCCATTTTGGCCTCCGCTTCGTGCAGATTGCCAACATATCCGGCGATTGTTAGATTTTTGACCAAGATAGATCCCTGCCGCCACGAAAAAGTGACCTCGTTGGAAGCCCAACAGATGTAATTCAACGTATCAAAATGTAAAATTCTTACAGGTATCACGTGGGCAAATGAAGAGACAAAAGATGCCATTTTGGCCTCCGTTCGAGCAGATTTCCCAACAACATTTCTGGAGATTGGCGGATTTTTTTGACCAAGATAGATCCAAATACATGAAAAGTGACCTTTGGAAGCCCAACATGACCTAATTTAGAGGATCGAAAAGTATAATTCTTAAAGCTTATCACGTGGGGCAGCTAAGGAGCCCAAAGATGCCATTTTGGCCTCCATTTAGGGAAATTTCGTCAAGATTCCTAGCGGTGACATTTTTTTGAGTTCCGTAACTCCAATCGTAGTGATTCGGACTCCGTGCAAAGGTAGTAGAAAGCTATTTTTGAAATCCATAAGTCCATGTCCGATAGGCATCGTGAAGGCTCGCAAAATTGATGGTTTTCAAAAAAGAGGTCATTCTCGCCTCCGTCGGGTAGATTTACCAACATTTATGGAGATTGGCGATTTTTGACCAAGATAGATCCAGCTGCCACGAAAAGTGACCTCGTTGGAAGCCCAACAGATGTAATTTAACGTTATCGAAAAGTAAAATTCTTACAGTATCACGTGGGCAAATGAAGAGACAAAAGATGCCATTTTGGCCTCCCGCAGGCGCAGATTCTGCGATTGTTAGATTTTTGACCAAGATAGATCCTGTCGCCATGAAAAAGTGACCTCGTTGGAAGCCCAACAGATGTAATTTAACATATCCAAAAGTAAAATTCTTGGTATCACGTGGGCAGTGAAGAGACAAAAGATGCCATTTTGGCCTCCGCTCGTTTGCATTTCTGTCAACATTTCTCGGCGATTGGTAGATTTTTGACCAAGATAGATCCAAATCGCCATGAAAAGTGACCTGTTGGAAGCCCAACAGATGTAATTCAATGTATCAAAAAAGTAAAATTCTTACAGTATCACGTGGGCAAATGAAGAGACAAAAGATGCCATTTTGGCCTCCGCTCGAGCAGATTTTCACAACATTTCGAGATTGGCGGATTTTTGACCAAGATAGATCCAAATACCATGAAAAGTGGCCTGTTGGAAGCCCAACATGACCTAATTTAGAGGATCGAAAAGTATAATTCTTACGCTTATCACGTAGGGGCTAAGGAGCCCAAAGATGCCATTTTGGCCTCCATTTAGGGAAATTTCTCAAGATTCCTAGCGGTGACATTTTTTGAGTTCCGTAACTCCAATCATAGTGATTCCGGACTCCGTGCGAAGGTAGTAGAAAGCTATTTTTGAAATCCATAAGTCCATGTCTCGATAGGCATCGCGAAGGCTCGCAAAATTGACGGTTTTGTAAAAGAGGTCATTCCGCCTCCGCTCGTAGATTTCGTCAACATTTATGGAGATTGGCAGATCCAAGATAGATCCAGCTTGCCACGAAAAGTGACCGTTGGAAGCCCAACAGATGTAATTTAACGTTATCGAAAAGTAAAATTCTTACAGTATCACGTGGGCAAATGAAGAGACAAAAGATGCCATTTTGGCCTCTGTTTTCGGGCAGATTTCCGCGATTGTTAGATTTTTGACCAAGATAGATCCCGTCGCCATGAAAAGTGACCTGTTGGAAGCCCAACAGATGTAATTTAACGTATCCAAAAGTAAAATTCTTACAGGTATCACGTGGGCAAAATGAAGAGACAAAAGATGCCATTTTGGCCTCCGTCGTGCGAGATTTCCAACATTTCTCGCGATTGGTAGATTTTTGACCAAGATAGATTCGCCACGAAAAGTGACCTCGTTGGAAGCCCAACAGATGTAATTCAACGTATCAAAATGTAAAATTCTTACAGTATCACGTGGCAAAATTGAAGAGACAAAAGATGCCATTTTGGCCTCCGTCGAGCGACGATTTACAACATTTACGGAGATTGGCGGATTTTTGACCAAGATAGATCCGGTCGCCATGAAAAGTGACCTGTTGGAAGCCCAACATGACCTAATTTAGAGGATCGAAAAGTATAATTCTTACAGCTATCACGTGGGGCAGCTAAGGAGCCCAAAGATGCCATTTTGGCCTCCATTTAGGAAATTTCAAAGATTCCTAGCGGTTACATTTTTGAGTTCCGTAACTCCAATCGTAGTGATTTTTGACCTCGTTGCGAAGGTAGTAGAAAGCTATTTTTGAAATCCATAAGTCCTTGTCCGATAGGCATCGCGAAAAGAGGCTCGCAAAATTGACGGTTTTCAAAAGAGGTCATTCTGACGGCCTCCGTTCGCAAAAAGTAAAATTTCAGCAGTATCACGATTCAACATTTATGGAGATTGGCAGATTTTGACCAAGATAGATCCCTGGCCGCCATGAAAAGTGACCCGTTGGAAGCCCAACAGATGTAATTCAACATTATCGAAAAGTAAAATTCTTACAGTATCACGTGGGGCGGGAAGAGACAAAAGATGCCATTTTGGCCTCCGCTCGAACATTCGCGCATTTACCAACATTTCGGAGATTGGCGGATTTTTTGACCAAGATAGATCCAGCTTTTGGCCTCCGTCGCCATGAAAATTTCCTGTGACCAAGTTGGAAGCCCAACATGACCTAATTTAGAGGATCGAAAAGTATAATTCTTACAGCTATCACGTGGGAGGCGCCTAAGGAGCCCAAAGATGCCATTTTGGCCTCCATTTAGGAAATTTCCAAGATTCCTAGCGGTTACATTTTTTGAGTTCCGTAACTCCAATCGTAGTGATTCTAGACTCCGTGCGAAGGTAGTAGAAATCTATTTTTGAAATCCATAAGTCCATGTCTGATAGGCATCGCAAAGGCTCGCAAAATTGACGGTTTTCAAAAGAGGTCATTCTCGCCTCCGTTAGGGCAGATTGGCCAACATTTATAGAGATTGGCAGATTTTGACCAAGATAGATCCAGCTTGCCATGAAAAGTGACCTGTTGGAAGCCCAACAGATGTAATTTAACATTATCGAAAAGTAAAATTCTTACAGTATCACGTGGGCAAATAAGAGACAAAAGATGCCATTTTGGCCTCTGTTCGGGCAGATTTCTCTCGCGATTGTTAGATTTTTGACCAAGATAGATCCCGTCGCCACAAAAGTGACCTGTTGGAAGCCCAACAGATGTAATTAACGTATCCAAAAGTAAAATTCTTACGGTATCACATGGGCAAATAAGAGACAAAAAGATGCCATTTTGGCCTCCGTTCGTGCGATTGGCCAACATATCCGGCGATTGTTAGATTTTTGACCAAGATAGATCCAAATACCACGAAAGTGACCTCGTTGGAAGCCCAACAGATGTAATTCAATGTATCAAAATGTAAAATTCTTACAGGTATCACGTGGGCAAAATAAGAGACAAAAGATGCCATTTTGGCCTCCGTTCGAGGTGAATTTCTCAACATTTCCTGGAGATTGGCGGATTTTTGACCAAGATAGATCCAAATGCCATGAAAAGTGACCCGTTGGAAGCCCAACATGACCTAATTTAGAGGATCGAAAAGTATAATTCTTACAGGTTATCACGTGGCAGCTAAGGAGCCCAAAGATGCCATTTTGGCCTCCATTTAGGAAATTGCCAAGATTCCTAGCGGTGACATTTTTTGAGTTCCGTAACTCCAATCGTAGTGATTCTAGACTCCGTGCAAAGGTAGTAGAAAGCTATTTTTGAAATCCATAAGTCCATGTCCGATAGGCATCGCGAAGGCTCGCAAAATTGACGGTTTTCAAAAGAGGTCATTTTCGCCTCCGTTCGGGTAGATTTAAATCAACATTTATGGAGATTGGTAGATTTTGACCAAGATAGATCCAGCTTGCCACGAAAAGTGACCTGTTGGAAGCCCAACAGATGTAATTTAACGTTATCGAAAAGTAAAATTCTTAGATCACGTGGGCAATCAAGAGACAAAAGATGCCATTTTGGCCTCTCGTTCAATTTCAACATTTCGCGATTGTTAGATTTTTACCAAGATAGATCCTGTCGCCATGAAAAGTGACCCGTTGGAAGCCCAACAGGATGTAATTTAACATATCCAAAAGTAAAATTCTTACGTATCACGTGGGCAAATGAAGAGACAAAAGATGCCATTTTGGCCTCCGCTCGCGGAGATTTCGCCAACATTTCTCGATTGGTGGATTTTGACCAAGATAGATCCAATCGCCATGAAAAGTGACCTCATTGGAAGCCCAACAGATGTAATTCAATGTATCAAAAAGTAAAATTCTTACGGTATCACGTGGGCAGCTTGAGAGACAAAAGATGCCATTTTGGCCTCCGCTTAGGCATTTTGGCAACATTTCTGGAGATTGGCGGATTTTTGACCAAGATAGATCCAAATACCATGAAAAGTGGCCTTTGAAATGGAAGCCCAACATGACCTAATTTAGAGGATCGAAAAGTATAATTCTTACGCTTATCACGGGGCAGCTAAGAGCCCAAAGATGCCATTTTGGCCTCCATTTAGGAAATTTTAACAAGATTCCTAGCGGTGACATTTTTTTGAGTTCCGGCACTCCAATCATAGTGATTCGGACTGCATGAAGGTAGTAGAAAGCTATTTTTGAAATCCATAAGTCCATGTTCCGATAGGCACGCGAAGGCTCGCAAAATTGACGGTTTTGAAAAGAGGTCATTCTCGCCTCCGCTCGTAGATTGGCCAACATTTATGGAGATTGGTAGATTTTTTGACCAAGATAGATCCAGCCGCCATGAAAAAGTGACCCGTTGGAAGCCCAACAGATGTAATTTAACGTTATCGAAAAGTAAAATTTTACAGTATCACGTGGGCAAACAAGAGACAAAAGATGCCATTTTGGCCTCCGCTCGAGCAGATTTCACCAACATTTCTCGAGATTGGCAGATTTTTGACCAAGATAGATCCAAATACATGAAAAGTGGCCTGTTGGAAGCCCAACATGACCTAATTTAGAGGATCGAAAAGTATAATTCTTAAAGTTATCACGTGGCAGCCTAAGGAGCCCAAAGATGCCATTTTGGCCTCCATTTAGGGAAATTTCTATCAAGATTCCTAGCGGTGACATTTTTTGAGTTCCGTGAACTCCAATCGTAGTGATTCCGACTCCGCGTGAAGGTAGTTGAAAGCTATTTTTGAAATCCATAAGTCCATGTCCGATAGGCATCGCGAAGGCTCGCAAAATTGATGGTTTTCAAAAGAGGTCATTCTCCTCCCTCCGTATCGGGCAGATTTCATCAACATTTATGGAGATTGGTAGATTTTGACCAAGATAGATCCAGCCGCCACGAAAAAGTGACCTCGTTGGAAGCCCAACAGATGTAATTTAACGTTATCGAAAAGTAAAATTTACAGTATCACGTGGCAAACAAGAGACAAAAGATGCCATTTTGGCCTCTCGTCGCGCAGATTTCTCATGATTGTTAGATTTTTGACCAAGATAGATCCTGTCGCCATGAAAAGTGACCTCGTTGAAGCCCAACAGATGTAATTTAACGTATCCAAAAGTAAAATTCTTACAAAATCACGTGGGCAAATTGAAGAGACAAAAGATGCCATTTTGGCCTCCGTCGCGCAGATTGCCAACATTTCGGGCGATTGGTAGATTTTTGACCAAGATAGATCCACCGCCACGAAAAGTGACCTCGTTGGAAGCCCAACAGATGTAATTCAATGTATCAAAAAGTAAAATTCTTACAAGTATCACGTGGGCAAACCAAGAGACAAAAGATGCCATTTTGGCCTCCGTTCGAGCAGATTGGCCAACATTTCTCGGAGATTGGCGGATTTTTGACCAAGATAGATCCAGGCCGCCATGAAAAGTGACCCGTTGGAAGCCCAACATGACCTAATTTAGAGGATCGAAAAGTATAATTTTACAAGCTATCACGTGGGCGCCTAAGGAGCCCAAAGATGCCATTTTGGCCTCCATTTAGGGAAATTTCTCACAAGATTCCTAGCAAAGACATTTTTTGAGTTCAGAACCCAATCGTAGTGATTCTAGACTCCGTGCGAAGGTAGTAGAAAGCTATTTTTGAAACCATAAGTCCATGTCCGATAGGCATCGCGGCGGCTCGCAAAATTGATGGTTTTCAAAAGAGGTCATTCCTCGCCTCCGTTTCGGGTAGATTGCCAACATTTATGGAGATTGGTAGATTTTGACCAAGATAGATCCACTGCCACGAAAGTGACCTCGTTGAAGCCCAACAGATGTAATTTAACGTTATCGAAAAGTAAAATTCTTACAGGTATCACGTGGCAAAGATGCCAAGAGACAAAAGATGCCATTTTGGCCTCCAAAAGCTCGAAAAGCAAAAGATGCCATTCCTCGCGACATTGTTAGATTTTTTACCAAGATAGATCCCGTCGCCATGAAAGTGACCCGTTGGAAGCCCAACATGACCTAATTTAACATATCCAAAAGTAAAATTTACAAGCTTATCACGTGGCAAAGAGCCCAAAGATGCCATTTTGGCCTCCCATTTAGGGAAATTGCCAAGATTCCTAGCGACAGATTTTTGAGTTCAAGATAGATCCAATCGTGTAGTGAAAGTGACCGTTGGAAGCCCAAGGTGTAGAAAGCTATTTTTGAAAAATAAAATCCATGTCTCGATAGGCATCACGTGGCAAAATTGAGACAAAAGATGCCATTTTGGCCTCCGTCGGAAGCAAGATTGTCAACATTTATGGAGATTGGCGGATTTTGACCAAGATAGATCCAGTTGCCATGAAAAGTGACCTGTTGGAAGCCCAACATGACCTAATTTAGAGGATCAAAAAAGTAAAATTTACTGTGTATCACGTGGGCCTAAGGAGCCAAAAGATGCCATTTTAGCCTCCGCTCGAATTTAGGGAAATTTCTTTCAACATTTCCTCGAGATTGGCGGATTTTTGACCAAGATAGATCCAAATCGTTGAAAAAGTGACCTAGTTGGAAGGTAGTACAAACCTAATTTTTGGAACAAAAAGTATAATTCTTACGATAGGTATCACGTGGGGTCAGCAAAATTGAGCCCAAAGATGCCATTTTTTGGCCTCCATTTAGGGAGATTTCCAAGAACATTTAGCGAGATTGACATTTTTTGAGTCTCAAGATAGATCCAATCGAAAGTGATTCCCGACTGGAAGGTTAACAGAAAGTAATTTTGAAATCCATAAGTCCAAAATTTTTTAGGCATCGCAAAACGCTCGCAAAAAAGAGACAAAGATGCCATTTTGGCCTCCTCCGTTCGCGCAGATTGGCAACATTTATGGAGATTGGCGTGATTTGACCAAGATAGATCCAAACGCCATGAAAGTGACCTCGTTGGAAGCCCAACAGATGTAATTTAATGTTATCAAAAAGTAAAATTCTTACAGTATCACGCGGCAAACAAGAGACAAAAGATGCCATTTTTGGCCTCGCCGTCGTATATCCGGGCGACGGTAGATTTTTGACCAAGATAGATCCAAATGCCATTTAAAGTGACCCCGTTGGAAGCCCAACAGATGTAATTCATCGTATCAAAATGTAAAATTTTACGGCATCACGTGGCAGTCAAGAGACAAAAGATGCCATTTTGGCCTCCGCTCGAGAGAGATTGGCACAACATTTCGGAGATTGGCTGATTTTGACCAAGATAGATCCAAATGGCCATGAAAAAGTGACTTGTTGGAAGCCCAACATGACCTAATTTAGAGGATCTAAAAGTATAATTCTTTATCACGTATCACGCGCCTATATAGCCCAAAGATGCCATTTTGGCCTCCATTTAGGAAATTTCTTCAAGATTCCTAGCGGTGACATTTTTTTGAGTTCCGTGAATCTAATCGTAGTGATTCTGACTCCGTATGGTTAGTAGAAAGCTATTTTTGAAATCCATAAGTCCATGTTCCGATAGGCATCGCAGCGGCTCGCAAAATTGACGGTTTTCAAAAGAGGTCATTCGCCTCCGTTTCGGGCAGATTTCTCAAACATTTATGGAGATTGGCAGATTTTGATCAAGATAGATCCAAATACATGAAAAGTGACCCGTTGAAGCCCAACAGATGTAATTTAACGTTATCAAAAAGTAAAATTTTTTACGTATCACGGGGCAGTCGAAGAGACAAAGATGCCATTTTGGCCTCGTCAGCGCGTTCCTCGCGATTGGTAGATTTTTGACCAAGATAGATCCAAATGGCCACGAAAAGTGACCTCGTTGGAAGCCCAACAGATGTAATTTAACGTATCAAAAAAGTAAAATTTTACAGGTATCACATGGGCAACGAAAGAGACAAAAGATGCCATTTTGGCCTCCCGTCGCGCGTGCATTGGCCAACATATCCGCGATTGGTAGATTTTTTGACCAAGATAGATCCCTGGCCGCCATGAAAAAAGACCCGCTGGAAGCCCAACAGATAATTTAACATATCAAAAATGTAAAATTCTTACTGTATCACGGGGGCAACTGGTTGAGACAAAAGATGCCATTTTGGCCTCCGTTCGTGCAGATTTCTGCCAACATTTCTCGCGATTGGTAGATTTTTGACCAAGATAGATCCAAATTCCACGAAAAGTGACCCATTGAAGCCCAACATGTAATTCAATGTATCAAAAAGTAAAATTCTTATAGTGTATCACGTGGGCAGCCGAAGAGACAAAGATGCCATTTGGCCTCCGCTCGAAAGCGTGCATTGGCCAACATTTTTGGGAGATTGGCAGATTTTTGACCAAGATAGATCCAAATACCATGAAAAGTGACCCGTTGAAGCCCAACAGATGTAATTCAACATTATCGAAAAAGTAAAATTCTTACAGTATCACGGGCAAGTGAAGACAACAAAAGATGCCATTTTGGCCTCCGTCGAAAGCAGATTGCCAACATTTTCCGGAGATTGGCGGATTTTTGACCAAGATAGATCCGCCGCCATGAAAAGTGACCCGTTGGAAGCCCAACATGACCTAATTTAGAGAGGATCTAAAAGTATAATTTCTACGCTATCACGTGGCGCCATGCCCAAAGATGCCATTTTGGCTCCATTTAGGAAATTTCTCGTCAAGATTCCTAGCTAAGCTACATTTTTTGAGTTCGTAATTCAAATCGTAGTGAT
>JADLZK010004939.1:0-29436 GCA_015847255.1 Hyparrhenia diplandra | reverse complement strand
CCCCGCCTCGCCAGAACTTGACAGGTGTACACCCCGAGAGTGCAGCTCAACGACCCGGCGGAATGAGGTCAGGAGAAGGGCCGCGCACAAGAATCAAGCTGCACCGCGCGACCTCCAAGCATGGGGTCCCAAGAAGAACCGGAGCGTGCCACACCAGACACGTCGATGCTGTCCTTGCGGACCCCCATGAAGAAGCTCCCGATGAGCGGGTCACGGGGTGCTGGGTTACGGAGGGACGGTGCACCGACCCGCCAATGTCCAACAGCGCCCGAGGGCAGCGCCCGACTTAGCATGTCACCCCTTGCGCCGGTCCCCTTCGCCGAGGTAGTATACGCCGCTGGCGGCCTCCATCCGAGCGGCGCCCTAGATGGCGGACGCGAGCGGCTGAGGCGCTCCCATCGACTGTCCTCCTCGCGTGGTGGCTCGCGGCCCTGGGAGATCCCCGCAGCCCAAGCGGCCAAGGACTTGCCCACATGCGCCCGCGGGGGCACCGCATGATCATCCTCCGCACTGGCGGCCGCACTCTGGTGGGGAGCGGATGCGGCGGCACGGCGCCCGAGCCGGCTCACCGGTGGCAGCGGCGCCGAGCCCGGCTTACCGCGCGGGAGGCCCGGCCGGCAGGATCGCGCCTCGCAGTGCCGCCCCTCGTCATGGCGCGCGCCGCCGCGCGAGGTG
Source organism: Hyparrhenia diplandra (assembly GCA_015847255.1). Lineage (NCBI taxonomy): Eukaryota > Viridiplantae > Streptophyta > Magnoliopsida > Poales > Poaceae > Hyparrhenia > Hyparrhenia diplandra. The sequence continues at coordinate 28,761 of JADLZK010004939.1, read as the reverse complement.
GGAGGGTGGCACGGCCGCACGCGTGTCCCTCACCGGGCGCGGCCATCAGCAGCCCGGAGTCCCGAGCTCGAAGTCGTAGGCCTTGTGGCTCCTCCCGAGCCGATGACACGGCACCCGAGGGAGGGCGCCCACTCGGCCCGAGGAGGCGTCACGCTCCTGTGGCGGGCTCCAACTCCTCAAAGCCTCGGCCGAGGTGGATCGAGGTCGAGCGACGCGGCCCGGCGTCGGCGGCGATGGCACCGCCACGGCGCAGCGGCGACACCTCGGCGAGCCGGAGCTCGAGCGCCCACCGACGGCGTGAAGATGGTCGCCGCGCAGGGCATGTGGGCAGAAGTCGTGGTTCCACATCCCACGCCCAGCGTAAGCAGAAGCTCTGCGGGCCTCCCGCTTGGAAGGTGATGGTCTCTCACCTTGTCGAGTTAGGCGCCTTCCCCAAAGACGGGCATCCGCGACGCCGCCGCTCCATGCGTGCATCGGCAAATTCTCCATGGCCACGCCGCATACGGTACTCTACTCAGCTGTCGCTTCACGCTCGCGGCGTCGCCGATCGCCCGTGGCATCGACGTCGGGTCGACCCCATGGACGCCAAGCAGTCGGTCGACCGCCCGACCGGGCCGTGTCTGCTGCTCACCGGAAGTCGGCGATGACAAGGAACTGAAGCCCCGGCAGTGCGCGTAGACCGCGTGACCTCGCCGCGGAATGCGAGCCGTGGTACCGAAGCGCCGCGGCCACTCGCACGCGGGTGATGCCCAAGTACCGTGTCCGTGCGGGCGCAGTGCCAGAGGACAGCCCGTGAGGTGAACTTGGTGACCTCATCGCATGGTGGCGACGACGAGCACTCCACGCGAGCCCCCTCCATAGGGCTAAGTGTTCCTCCCAAGCATCCCCGAACATAGCCCATGTCCGCCGCTTGGTTGGGGAAGCTTCGCTGGAGTGGTGGGAAGGTGAGCCTGGCCGCGGGATGGACGCGTGGAGGCTTGGTTTCAAAAGCGCGAGGCGGAATGGACGCGAAGGCTCTGGGAGTGAGTCTCCTCGTCGATCAAGGTCGGCGTGAGGCCGCACGCCCGCTCCTGCAAGACACGCAGCAAGATGGGCCTCCAGCGCCAGCGTACTTCTCTGCAGCTGAGTGGATTCAAGCAATTTGCAACTTCCGTGATCACCACCAAGGCACCCGGTAATATCGGCGGCCAGGGCCGCCAGAAGCCGGCGGGCGTCTCGGACGCACTATCTTTTGATGAGCATGCTGGCGTTATTGAATGCCATGGACGAGGAGGGCGCGAAGGTGCGATCCGGACCGTGAAGCTCACTCCCACCCCTTCTCGCCGTGCATTCGTACCGAAGCAGCCGGGCGCGGCGAGGTGGGAGTGCACGGCAGCGCTGCCCACACTCCGGTGCAGCTCTCGCTCGGCCGCGCACTCGTCCGCCCGGCGGCCGCCCAGGATCTCGCGAGGCCGGGCACGGGAGAGAATGGGGCGCCTAGCTTTACCCGGGCTGACGGTAGCGATTCCCGCGCGGCATCACGACCGGAGTCGCGCCGCTGCGAGTGCGCGCGCGCAATGGTCAGCCGGAGAAGCCGCCAGCTCTCGACCCGCTCTCCATCGGGCAGTCCTGCGAAGGCACTGCGGGCGCCGTGTAATCCCGATCTCCTCCATTGCTCTTTGCCTCCAGCTCGCGCCCACGCTTCCGTGACACCACCAAGCGCCAGTAAGCGCCAAGGCGGGCAGCCGATCTAAGCGCCGCCAGCATCCGTGAAATAATGTGGCCGCTCGCGGCCGACGCGCCTGCTCATCAACGCCTTTCCCTCCCGGAAGCCCTCTCGCAGGGATCGAGGACTCCGCCGCTCTCCCTTGAAGTGTAACCCATGGCCTCGGCCGCTCGGCAAGCCGCTAGAGTCCCGCTTCACGAAGCCTCTCCCTCAAGGCCCTCCTCCTGCAGCCGCAGCCCAGCCCCAGGGGATGCCGGCCGCTGCCAGCCACTCTCCCCACTGATCCACCGGGCCTCCAAAGACAGCCACGCCTCGCGAAAGCACGCCATGCGAGGCTGTCGGGAAAGCCCCACCCCGCCGCCGGTCCGCCGCTCGCCGCCTCGCTTCTCCTCAGCCTCACACATCTCGCTAGATCGAAAGTCTCGTGATTTCATCTCGCGGTTGTTTTCGCGCTGTAAAAAGAACATGCTTTGCGGTTTTTTAACCAATGTTCTTGTGGACTACGATTTCTCCTCGGCCACATGCTTAGGAGGTTTTTTTCCTTTTTTCGAGACGACACAGCTTCCAATTCAGTCCTGTGGACTGGAAGCAGGATCTTTTCCTTAAAAAAAAAAAAAAAAAGTGAAGCAGCCTCACCACAAAATGCAATCAGTCAATTCCATATCAGGAAATCCTATGCATCTTCAAAAGTTGGGAACCGTATATATGTTTTATTATTATGATTCGTGCGTGGTAATATGTAGACCGTGGTGATTTTCTTGTGTCTTTTGCTGGCCCTGCACCTTTGATGAACGTCGCTGTCAGATATTGGCCCTCTGAAACAGTGCCTGTATATATTGTTTGCTGACGTGTTTTTGATTTTCACCCAATGCTTCGTCCAATTTTAATTCCTGTATAAAACCATAATGTTATTTCCTCTTTTTGAGCAAGATGAGATCTCATATTCTATACTCCATTTTCTAATAAATACCAGCAATTTTAATACTTACTTCAACAATCTAGACGTACTACTCAACCTTCTAGATATATAACATTACAAATATTACCAGATAAGATGTTGAACCAGTTCATTTGAAACAATGTACTTGGTTTTTGAAAAAAAATGTTGAATTTACTATTTTAAAATGTTTAATATGATTTTTTAAAACAATAGTTGAAAATCGCTATTATTAGAAAATCAACACTTAGTGTAACAGGAGCTAAAGGAAAATTGCTATCATACCCACGTGATGAGGGAAGATTGAATCTACTATTTTACCACTTGTTTTTATTTTATTTTTTATTTTTTTTTGAGAATCCATTACGCATAACATAACGACTCCTCACAATACGCACGCACACTCACCCCTGCGAACACGTGCATGCAAACCCTACCTCTATGAGCACCTCCTCGGCGACCGATAGCCGCAGACTGAGATTCTCGGTCACCATAGGCTCGCCGCCGACGGAACGCCGCTACTACTTAATGCATAACGCCGAAAATCCTCGAAAATCCAAGAAAGGGCAGCGCGAGCACTGTGATTTGAACCCCGTGGGTAGCGCCCCATCGGACTAAGTCCACCTCCTTCCCAATGACGCAGAAAAGTCTCGATTTTCCTCCCCCAAACATAAAAACAGTGAAAAACGCCCCCACTACTTTTCCTCCTTCGGTTTTGTTGGCGGTTTTGGGATGGCAAAGTGAGCCAAAAGGGAGTGTAAATTGACTATATTGATAGTTCGAGGGGTAAAGTATGTTTTATCGAATAAAATAAAATAATATTTTTATTATATAAAAATATTAAATTGAAAAATCCTAAAATGAACTAGATGGAAAGTTGAGTGAGTGTTTCATCCAGTTTTTACAGTTTAGGGAGCTGCTTGAACTATGGCGCTGGTTCGCAGATGCTCGAAAGCGCTGTTTAGAATCGGTTGCACTCGCGCCGCACGCCTCTCGCTATAGCATGTTGGCTCTCGCTGTATATCCGGGCGTGGGGCGCCTTCGACCAGCCCAGTGCTCAAAGAAGTTTGCCCAATAGTCCAAAGAAGTCGTTTTCCACCTCGCTGGCACTCCACCGACGCGGGACTCTCGCCGCTTCGGCTGCTCCCTTAGCCCGCTAGGCGCGCGCCGCCGCGCTCACGGCGGCGCTACTTCTTCTCCCTCCTCCGCCTCGGCTCACGCCGCTCCTCCAACTCCGGCGACGCTGCTCTCCTCCAACCCCGTGTCTGGACGAATATTGGGCCCTCGGTGACATTCTCCAAACAACGAATCCGCGCTGCCCATCGTGGCCCTGCAGAATCCCACCGCCACCATCCCAGCTCGGGCTGACGTACCCAATCGCGACCGTGACCAGTGCCAAAGAGCCACGGCAGATACATGAAGTCGAGTCGCCCACAAGCGGCCCACAGGAGTCACTCACGACGGCGACACCGAAGTAGTTGCTCACGCCTTAACTTCCAAGCCGTGCTCTTTGACCGCCTTTGTCTTCATCCACGAATCTCCACGCACCAAACTCGTCAACAAAGGAGCTTCGCTACGCTCAAGAATGACAAGGTCAAGAACCCTTACAAGACGGGGAACCGTAACGCTCCACGCCATCACCAACCGACCCAGTGGCTCCTACTCAACCCTCACCTGCTCTCGCCCGAGGGAGACCCAGCCTCCATCCTCGCTGCTAGGATCTCCGCTCGCCTCGAGGGAGACACAGCCTTCCATCCTCGCGCATGGATTTCCTCGCCCGAGGGTGGCTCTAGCTCACCACCCCGCAAAATCTCCGGCCGCTTCAAGGGAGACCCAGCCTCCATCCTCGCGCGAGGTAGCCCAACCGCCTCACCCAGTGGACGCCGACCTCTGCATGGAGGTTCCGGCTCGAGGTGGAAACAAACTGCATTTAATGCGGTTGCGCTAGCAGACGAGGCGCCGTGGCTATCGACACGCCTACCAAATCGGGCCTCGCCAAATCGCCTCCCCATTCCGACCGACGGGACATCAAAGCCGGGCTCGGCGGACGTATTACGCCCGCCCAAAGACGGGAAACCGTGACAACACCGCTCATTCCCGTAAACACCGCCAAGACGCCACGCTGGGCTGCACTCCGCGCGCATGACACGCTACGCCGGGTGCTCTCGCTGACCGCTGCCGGATCGTGAGGGACGCTCACGCACTGGCCGCTTCCAAGAAATGGCACGTCACATCGTGATCGTGATCTATGCTCACCGTTTACCGCCCAAGCCAACCACCCGGCCGCTATGCGCATGCAACAACAAGTGTAGCCTCGAATTAGCCACCTAGACACCTACATATGTAAACATTATTTCCCTCTCTTCCTACTATGTGCTGGGAGTAATGCCCTATTAGCGGGAGCCCCTCACCTTATCGCATCTCCGACCGTAATTCGCCTGGCCAACCACCACTACCTCACCACTACCACGATCGCGGGGCTTGAGACCAACATCTTCCCTTCACGCTTGTAACCCCCTACTACAAGCCTCCCTTTGAGCGCGAGGGGTAACACGAGCAGATACCACCCGCCGACGTAGGGCCCTCGCTGGCCCGAACCAGGATAAACCCACCGTGTCCATGACCATCTTGCGCCACGCCATCAGGGAGGAGGCACACGCCTGTGAAATTTTCTTATTGCCGCACCCGAGGCACCCCCTCCTCTAACGCGACAGCTTGGCGCGCCGTAGGGACGCGCCGTGTGCAAATCCACATCTCCATCAGCCCTCATGGCGTTCCCACCTTCATTTCCACCGCCGCGGAGCACTGAGCCCCGCTGAACACTGCTCTCGACGCTGGAGTTCGTGACGCCGGTCACAACTATGATGATCCTCCCCGCCTCGTCATGAGGGGCGGAAAGGAGGGCGGTGTCCCGTGCAGGCGGCAGCCGCCCGCCTATCACGGCCGCGCGCACACCGCGACAAGGCGGGACCCACCCCAAGGGCTGCAGTGGCACATTCACGCGACGACCCGACACCGACGACGACCCCCCTGGGCAAGCCGACTCACGTGAGGGTCCCCGTGAACCCTAGGCACTAGAAAGACCCCCTTCCCGACGGTCGCCCGTGGTAGGATGCCCCCAAAACCCTAATCGCCGGAGAACGCATCCACGGCGCCGCACGGAAGGAATCCCCGTGAACTCGCTCGAGACTTCGCCGGGCCGCCGCAGGAGAGCCGGGCCGCACCTCCGCCGCTCCCACCCGAACGCTATCCCATACGACACGCTGGAAGAACGCGCATCCGCCAAAGGATGCTGCAAGACCTCGCCTTTGCCTCCTCGCCCGCACGATTAGCCTCGTCCGAGATCCGCGAATCGCGCTTCATCAACAGAGAACAGAACTTCCTCCGCGCTGCGCGCCTCCCGGAACCGACGACGAGGACGACTATTATGACCCTACGCGGGAATGCTTCAACATAGAGATCCAAAGAAGAAGATGGCCACCTCACCGACGCCTCCGACGAGGATGGGGCGGGACACGCCACGGGGTCGCAGCCGCGCACTCGGCAGCCTTCCGCCCCTCTCTCACCGCGGGCGTGCCGCCGCCGGGCCGTAACGCCGCAGCCCCGCAGGATCTACAAGCCGTATCCGCAGAGTCCGCACGACTCGACGACCGAGTGTAACATCCAACGGGAGCAAGTCACCGCGGCAGCCCCGAGGGCGCCCATGCTCGCAGCTAGCCGGTGGACGCGGCGGGACGCGACGGTGCCCTCGCTTCCCGACGTAGCGGCCGCTCAACAGAAAGGCCAACGCATGGCGGCTCCGCCATGTTGGTATTTCGCGAAATGCCCGAGCCCTCCACCACCGAGGAAAGGCGCATTCGAGAAGCCTCGACACCCTCCTCGACAAAGGCCCGAGCAAACAGTGGAGAGCTCCGCGTCTGGGACCGAGCATGACGCTAAGCGACGACGGAGGAGTCCCGGACGGCCGGGCAGGCTCATCCCGACACCTGAGCAAGAGCCGAGCCTCCCGCAAGGTCGGTCCAGAACGCCCGGGCCGACAACCGCAACAACCGCCCGGCCGAGAGTGCATAGAGGGACCCCCGCCGAGACCGTAATCGGCGGCACCCCCGCCGAAGAAATCGAAGGGCTAGCCGGCTCGGGCCAAGCGAGGGGTGGCTCACCTCGGGACGAGCGCGGCGGACGAGACGCCGCAAGCGTCTCGATCGACCGGCTAGTACTCCCCGATCCACCCGGCCACCAAGCTTTCACAAGGGACATCAGAGAGCACCGCTCCCGCACACTTCGTGCCTCCCACCACATCGAAAGTACTGAGAGACTCGCCCCGAGGTATGGTCGGTCGACCATCGGCCGGCATGCCGCCGCAGGGGCACACGATGATAAGGTAATAATCAAAAATTGCCCTCGCACTTCCGACTCGCCTAGGGCCCGGGTCAACACCTTCCACCGACCCATATCAAACCGCTGACCTGAGAGAACCCTTCCGAGGAACTTCCGTGGCACGCACCGCGCCCGGTAACTCATGGGACCTCGAAACCGCCGTCCGGTCCGACGAGTCCTGCGCCGACTACATCCCTGGCGCCCAAGCAACGACCGAGCCCCTAACGTGACGGATTCTCGACATCATAGGGGCCTTCTTGGCCGGCACCACTTTGCCGCGACTCGTGAAGAAGCCGGGCGCCGGACTCCAACCGAGGCGCATGAGCCGATGGACATCGCCACCAAGTTTGCTAGCGAGAAGAGGTCGGCCGGCTCGCTCAATCGTGGCTCGGGCCGGGAAGCGCAAGGAAGAGGAGCCGTAGGGATCCCAAACTGGAGGGCAAGAAGAAGAAAAAGAATAAGAGCCGCAAAGGTGCAAGGGCCAAGACCTCGACGCAAACGACGAAGATATGGTGGCCGCGGCCGACCGCAGCGGTCCCGCGCCCGCCACAAATACGACGCGACATGCCTCAAGAAGCCGTGGCCAGAACCACGTGTTCCTGGGCCAAGCATACCCTCGAGGAGTGCAAAACGGTGCGCTAATACTTTCAAAACTCGAGCCATTCCCGAGGAGGAGGAGGAAGGGGCACCCGAGGCGGGCGCCGAGGGGAACAAGGGTTTCCCCGAAGGTAAACAACGGTTTCATGATCTTCGCGGCAACACCGAAGAACATGACGGTGCGGCAACGCAAAGAAGGAGCGACGGAGGTGTATGCGACCGAGCCGTCGATCCCAAGTCACAAGAAGTGGTCGGAATGTGCCATCACCTTCGACCGATCACCCTAAGACATCCCAAACCCGGGGCTTATCCCGCCGGTGGTGGATCCAATCACAAGCCAACACCCGGCTCACCAAGGTCCTCATGGACGGGAGGTGAGCTGTACCTCAACCTCATCTACGAGGAAACGCCGACCTCCTCGTGGACAAGTCCAAGATCCCGCCAGAGGGCCACTCACATCGGCGCCGCCCTCGACAAGCAACTGAAGCCCTCGGTAGATCGACCTACCGCTCTGTTTTGGGACCCTCGAACTTCTCTGTAAAGAGAGACTCTCACCTTTGAGATTCTCGTGGTCCGGCACATACCACGCACTCTGACGGCTTGCCAGCCAAATTCATGGTCGTCCAAACTACACCTACCTCAAGCTCAAGATGCCGTGGCCGGCGGTGTCATCACAACCGCCCCCGCACACCATCACGCATACGAGCGCGACGTGAAGGCGTGGAGTACGCCGAGGCGCCGCCATTGCCGAGGCACTCATTGCCGACGCAAAAGAAGAGCTTCGACGAGACGCGATCGAGCACGAGACCAAGCGCCACACCGGAGCTTTGAGCCCTCCTCGCACCAAGAAGATCCCACTCGATCCCGAAAGCATCCGGAGAGGAGAAGCCGCCGACCATCACCGAGCCGATCCGGGGGCCAGAAGCGCGTTCGCCGACTCCCGCCGAACGCCGCCAAGACGCTTATGGGGGACCCTCGGACATGCCGGCATACCGAGGGATGTCGCCGAGCACTCCCTAGACATCCGGCCGGGCTCAAAAGCCGCCATGCAACGCTTGCGCCAGCTTTGATGACGCCAGTTTTAAGATCATCGGCGAGGAGATCCACAAGCTACAGGAGGCCGATTCATAAAGGAAGTATTCCACCCGCAGTGGTTAGCTAATCCCGTATTAGTAGAGAAAAGAATGGGAAATGGAGGATGTGTGTGGACTACACTAGTCTCAACAAAGCATGTCCAAAAGTTCCTTTCCTTTGCCTCGAATCGACCAAATTGTCGACCCACCGCTGGATGCGAAACTTTATCCTTTTCTCGACGATATTCCTAAGTACCACCGTATCAAAATGAAAGAATCCGACCAGCTCGCGACTTCTTTCATAACACCCTTCGATGTATTGTTATCACAATGCCCCTTCGCCGAGGAACGCCGGGCGAATGCACCAGCCGTGCATGCAAATCGCCTTCGAGAACTCATCGGAGGATCGTGGAGGCCTATGTCGACGACATAGTGGTCAAGTCCAAGAAGATCGCCGACCTCGTGGGAGACCTGGGAAACCTTCGAAAGTGTCTAAACAAGAAGGGAGTCAATCTCAACCCCAAAAAATGTGTGTTTGGGGTCCCTCGAGGGATGCCGCTGGGTTTCATCGCCTCGCAACGCAGGCACGGCAAACCCGACCAAGGCCGACGCAATCACGAAGATGGGGCCAACTGAGACCCTTCAAAGGAGTTCGTGGTTATGGGCTGCCCGGTCACCAAGGTGTTCATTTTCCGCCCTGGGAAAGGGGCCTCCCCCCCATCGGCCCTTTCGCAAGTCCGAGCACTTTGCCCGACCCCCCGAGGCCGAGGAAGCCCTCCGAACCTCAAGAAGCCCCGACTAGTCCGGGCCGCCCCGTGCCGCCAAACCTGAGAGACTTTGCTCCTCTACGTCACCCCACTACTCAAGTAGTCAGTCGCAGCTGGTTGTAGTGGAGCGGCCTGGAAGAAGGGCACACGTTGCCGCTCAACACCCTCGCACTTGATCGCTGAGGTGCTTTCCGACACCAAGACCCTGCAGACGCAAATGCAAAACTTCGTACGCCGTCCGACGCGACGGGCTGGGCTGGAGCCTCATGGGTGAAACAATATCATTCCCGCCGCAAGGCGATAAAGTCTCAAGTCTTGGCCGACTTTGTATCGAATGGATCGACACGCGCAACTACCCCCCAAGCACCAACTGGGCCGAGTGCCGACCATGTACTTCGACGGGTCCATCATGAAGACACGCGGCGGGGGCCGCTTGTTCTTCATCTCACCCCCTCGGGTTCACACGAGGTACGCCATCCGGCTGTATTTCCTGCCTCCAACAACGCCGCAGTATAAGAGGCGCCGGTCAACGATCTCAGATCGCGCAGCACTGATCCGACGCTGAAAACCGTGGGGGATTCTCAACTAGTTATTGATCAAGTCATGAAGGCTTCGCGTGTCACGACCCCAAGATGGAAGCATATTGCCGAGAAGTGCGCAAACCGGGAGGAAAAGTTCCACTCGCTTGAGCACAAGCACACCCCAAGACGCTACAATGAAGCCGCACGCATCCTTGCCAAGGTAGCCGCAACACGAGGTACCGCTCCCTCGAACGCACCACCCGAGATCCGAATGAGCCCTGCTACACACCCCTTAGAAATACCCCTGGGGCTCATGGAGACGACCTGCAGCGCATCCGCGCCTCGGCCATGGCGACGACCAAGCCCCCCCGACCGGAGAGAACCCCTATGGGAGTACCTCTCCGGAGAATTACCCGAGGATAAGACCGAGGCCGCTGCTTGGCCCCTGGGCAAAATCTTTGCGCCTAATTGGAGACAAAAAAGAACTCTACAAGAAAGGCGCCCTGAATATACATGCGATGCATACCCTACGGAGGGCAAAGACCTCGCTTGAAGACACCCACCAAGGGGAATGCGTCATCATGCCGCCCGAGGACTCTCGTCGCAAAGTCCGCACAAGGCTTCTACCGGCCCTGGGCGGTATGGGGACGCGAATGAAGTCGCGTGCGCACCGCAAGGTGAAAATTCTACGCACGAAAAGACGATCTTCCAAAGACAAGCCCCGCAAACCATACCTCCGACATGGCCGCTTGCGCATGATGGGGGCTCGACATGATCGACCCCCGAAAAGGGTGCCCTGGAGGACACACTCATGTCCTAATTGCCACGACAAGTTCTCCAAGGGATCGGGCCCGAGCCGTGGTGAACCCTCTGACGGAGGAAACGTGAAGTTCTTCATGAACATCATTTCCCGCTTTGGAGTCCCGAACTCCATCATCACGTGCATAACGGAACCAACTTCGGGAAAGAAGTTCCTCGACTTTTGTGATGACTACGCATCCGGTTAACACTTTGGCCGTAGCCCACCCGAGACCAATGGTCAAGTGGAGCCGTGCCAACCCGCATGATCTTACAAGGCCTCAAGCCAAGGATCTTCAATCACCGAACCAAGATGGGAAGAGGTGGTACCAGAGCTACCATCGGTCCTATGGAGTCTTCAAACGACAAAAGCGAGCCACGGGCTTCACCCCATTCTTTCTCGGGTCTATGGAGCCGAGGCAATCTTGCCCACGTATATTGAATATGGGTCCCCGAGGGCCGCAAGCCCATACCGAGCAAGGCAACGAGCGTGCAAGGCAAGACTCCATTGACCAAGCTGATGTGGCCCGAGACGCCGCGCGCTTTGCATTCGCAAAGATAATCGACAAGCCCTTCTCGGAAGTATCACGCCAGTTTAATCAAGCTCCTGAGTTCCAAGTCGACGACCCCGTGCTCGGCCGAAGCAAGACAACAAGGGACGCCACAAGTTCACACCACTCTGGGAAGGGCCATATTTCATCGCCGAAATACTAAGGCCCTCTAACCTACAAGTTGAAGAACGAAAGGGCGAAGTCTACTCCAACGCCCGAACATAGAACAGCCTACGCCGCTTACCCTTAACCCCGCACCTAAAAGTTAAACACTTATGTTTTTGCTCAATAAAAGATCTACATCTTTTATGAAGAAGAACTTTTGTGCATAAGGCTAAAAACTCCCTCGGTTACACCTGGGACCCCCTGGGACCCCTCCTCATCTTCTTTTTGAAACTTTTTCAAAGAAAAGTTCTCTTGCGCGACACCGGATCGATCGCTTGCTGCGAAGGTCGCACACGCACAAATCCTAAGGAGGTAGCCGAGCCAAAACTGACGCCCCCCCATCATCCGTGCTCACTATCTTGCGAGAAATGAGAAAGCAAGCGACTCTCCACACAATAAACGAGAAATTCGAAAACGCAACATAATCATAAACGCACCGCCTAGGTCACAGCCTCGGCAAAGACTATTGTTTATGTACACATTTTCTTACAAGTTAACTCCTTCATATATAGGGAGTTCAAGGCATCACGGGTCATCATCCACGGGCCAGGATTCCGGCTTCCAAGCCAAAGATCCCTACAAGAAGATCCCCTGGCAGCGCGCCGACCATCTGGCATCCTGAGGCGCGGCCCAAAGATCTCCTCGTGTCCGCCTCATAGCTTGACCTATGGGGGAATACGGAGGACACACCTCGCCTTCAAAACGGAGGCCGCCCTGACGCAAAGATCCTCCACAGTCGCATTAACTCTTTTGGTCTTGGCGGCGTCGGGCAAAGAGCCTTCTCTACGGGGTTAGCCACGCCCGCCATCGGAGCCGAGGAAGAAAAACCACCCGACGTTATTCAAAACCCCGCGCCACCGAGAAGTGCGAGCGTAACACCGCCATGCACGGCCCGCACACCCGGGCCCCGGGCTCCGCTTTGACTGAGGGAAGCCGCCCCACGGAGCTCAACCGACCCACGCCGAGGGCCCGACCTCCAGTTCTCCGCCCCGAGCGGCAGATGAAGTCCGACAGGCCTCCTTCCACCTCCCGGTGACTTCGTCTCCCGCCTCCAGCCACGGCGAGTGTAGCCGCTGCTCTCCACGGCCCGTGCGGACCTTCTCCGCCTCGACGACAAGCACCAAGATGATGTCGGCTAAGATGAAGGGATCAAAGACGGTGGAACTTTACCGAGGGAGAAGACGCACCTTGGCACTCAACTCCGCCAACCCCCGCATCACGCCATGCTCATTCGCGAGCGACCTTTGGGAGCGGTCCTTCCTTCTAAGGGTTTCCCCCTCGCATTACCCGCCCCGATGCGGGTGTTCAAGGCGCCGCATCTCCGGCCGCTTCCACGCCCTAGGATTTGTCCCGTCACATTAGCCCCCGAGGGCCCGGAGGGACCGGCTCCGAGCGTCAAAGTCTTGGCTCTTCCGAGCCATTTCGGCCGCCACCACCTGTCGGCCCTGACCTTGCCTTGACGAGCCCCCGCCGCCAGCCCCGCCGCTTAAGACTCCTCCCCTCCCCGCGAGCAGCAGTCGGACGTCCCGCCTAGGCCCGGATCGCCTTCACCTCGCTGCCCGCCCAAGGGCGCTCCACCAGACGTTCCGCGAAGGAGCTCCACTTCTCCTTGGCAAATTGCCTGAGACTCGCAACTGGGACACCGCGGATTACGACGCATGCACAAAGAAAAATGCAGCAAGAGATAATGTGCAAGACACTCACCGCGCCGGGCCTCAACAAGACGCCGCCGGTTGCCGATCCGCCGATTCGCGACGGGCGGCTCGCGCCCACCGGGCGGATCCGCCATGAGCCCTCCACGCAGCGACGACTTCGGGACGGCCATCGATCACCACGACGGCCGACCCCCTGCACATCACCCAAGGTCAAGGGAGGACCGCCCCAACGACGACTCTCTGGGGAATATCGCACCACGGGAAACTCCCGCAGCCGGGAACCTGCACTAATAGAAGTCCAGGGGTCCTTCACCGACCACCACCGGCACCGGGCCCTCACCATCGCCGAAGACGACGCCGCCCGCCAGTGGACCGCTGGGCCAAGTCCAGCGCATGAAGCAACGGAAGTCGGGATTGTACTCCTCATGGGCCCCCTGACCAGAGGAGCCGGGCGCAGCGGAGCCTTTGAGCGCCTCCGCCGCCCTCGAAGAGATCCTCCCCCCGAAAACTCCCCTGACAAAGGAGCTTGGCTCCTGGGAGGGGCGGCCCTCAAGCCATGAGTCCTTCAAACAGCCCTCGAGGGCTCAGCGCCGGGTCGGTGTCGTCGCAGCCCCGCCGGGCCCCCTCCAAGTCGATCGCCATCGGCCAGGGTGGACGACCCGCCATCACCTCCATGGGCTTGCCCCACCTCGGGAGGGAAGTCTCTACCGCGGTGCCCTGGACCCGATCCCTCTGAGGATCGGGGCCAGCGCCCCTGAGGCAACACCACGTGGGGCCCCGACACGACGAGACGACGCCTTGATGGGACGACCCCTCGACTCGGGCCCCCCCGAGGCCGAGCGGGTGACCGGCCTTCAGTGGCCTTAGGGTGCAAGGTCGAGTGAGGGCCCCCGCTTCCTCAAGCCAAGAACACATCAAAAGAAGCCAAAAGATACAAGAAGAGAAGCAAACCGCGCGAGAGCACAAAGGGACTCACGAGGCCCGAGGGATCGCCTTGGGCGTGGCCGAAGCACCACGGAAGGTCGCGACTTAAGGCCGCACTTGACGCACGGGCCGTCTCTCCACGGCTTCCGCACGCACGGAGCCGGATCGGGACGGGGGCCGCCGCTCTACACCCCGAACCATACCTTGCGCTCGACACCCACACGGAAGCCGCCGCCTCTTCCTCCGAGCCGCACCTTGCGGCGCCGAGGTACCCACGCCGGGTAGAACCCCTCGGACCACCAAAGGGTCCTTGGCCTTGGCCGGAAGGACCCCGCGCGCTAGTCCCGCCCCCTTCCGACGCCCTGCCTCATAGCAAAGCCCCGAGCAGGTCCAAGACCCCCCTGGCCTCAGCCCGACGAGCCTCCCGACATCATCCGACGAGTTCACGATGAACCCCTCCTCATCCCTCGTCCTCCCTGGTCGAGGCATCAGCGACCGGCCCCGCCCTCCGCTGCTCGGCCCGACGGTTGGCGCGAGCCACATTCATCTTCTTCTTCTCCTCCTTCAACGCCCGTGCTCTCCCGCCTCCGCTCCGAAAGCACGGCCCGACGCCGACGCGCTGCATCCGTGACGTGCACGGAGGAGGGGAGTCGTGATAGTTCAAATGACCCCGCAAGAAGATGGAATAAGAACCACCGCGGCGAACATGGCGGCAACAAGGCAATACAAAAACGCTAAAACCAAAGGACACTTACCAAGGAGATGTACCCACCTGAGGGGCGCATAGGGATCTCCGGATCTCTGGCCGTGGCATTGGACCCCAATGCCTCCTCACCCTTTTGGCCAGCCATCGGTGGAAAGCGTAAGGGGCGACATCCGAGACTCCTCAAGACCGGCAAATGAGGAGGTCATCTCGTACATACGCAAAGGGCGAGCCATCAATGGCAACACCCGACGCCGATGAAAAGCAAAGAACCACGGCCACCGCTGCTCACACCCTCTTCCTGAGCCGCATCACCGCCGCGAGCCCCCTCGCACCGGGCTGAACCACCGAGGGGGACCCTGTGAACCACTTCCTCCGACGACGCTTGAGAACACGCCCGGCACGCGGAAGCTCATTCCCGTCATTGGTGAGGTAGAACCACCGGGTCCCGCCACCCTTTGTTGGAGGAGGTGAGCTTAGAAAGGATGTACCGATCAGCCGCCGGCCTCTCGCTCCGATCGGACTTGAGCGCAACCACCGACGCCGCAACGCCTTCGTGGCGCACCCCTCGCCACCGGCCGTGGTGATGTCCGCCTTAAAAACCACAATCAAAGGTCCCAATGCGGCTCGATCCCCGTGAATCCCTCACAAAGGGCGACGAAGATGGCGGCCCGGGAGACTGAAAGTTCGGGGCGTATGGTGAAGCTCAATGCCGTAGTAATGGAGGATCGCACGAATGAACCGGCCCCGCAAGATCCCGAACCCGCGCCTGAAGATCGATCGTGCTCACCACGTAGCCATCAGAGGGCTAGGCTCCTCCTGGCCCAATCCGGGCTATCCACTCGCCGCCGAGCCGCCTGTGGGGGGACTAAGAAGCCCTTCCTCGACCAGCGCCGAGCTTTTCCTCCGTCACCGACGTTTCTCGGCCACGATTCTAAGATCGAGCACCCTCCCGCACATTGTCGCGCCACCGATTGCGCCATGGATGAACTGGGAGAACGAGGAACGGCGACCGCCGGCAACACCACTCGCACGAGCACGAGGCAAGTGGATCTCTCCCCTCAATCTCTCCTATCCTCCTCTCTATTTCCTAATTGCCGCAAAGAAGAAGGCAAGGAGGCGATAGCAAGAACAAAGGAGCAACCGTGACGCCGCCACCCGGCGACCCCCGAATTTATAGGGAAGGCAAGGCGAACCGCCCGCCGGGCAAACGAACCGACGCCCGGAATGGACGGCCCACGATGGAACGGAACCGCTCATCCGACGGCCGCCCGCGCCGCAGAGTCCGCCAATCAAGAGCATTAACGCACCTCGACGGTGCTCGACACACCGACGAGAGCCACAGGCCACGTCCCATCTGACCGAATCGCCACGCCGCCGAGCGGCAAGGAGACGCCTCGCCTTCCACTCAGGGGCAAAATCGCCTAGACATCCATATCCAAACAGCGCCCGACCCTAAGGCAAAAAGTCGGGTCGATGGCGGTTCTCACCCCGGGCGAGGACCGCCGAGCTCGGCCGACGCACGTCAACGCACTTTACGCCCGCAGGTTGCCAGCCGGGCCCCCCACGGGGTTTCTACAAGCCGCCTCGATAACCCGAACCAGTGGACAGATGGAAATGCACAATCGGCCATACCCGAGCCCTCCGGGCCTCGGGATTTCCTGATCGTGTTTAAGACCCGCAGTGCCGTTTATAGAGATGTCCCATCCGTGGGGGCCATACAGCCCCCTGGGTTGACCTGTCAAACCCCGGATCTCGCTAAACGGTCCGTAGGCTGTCATGGGGTGAATTCTAGATCACACACTACCGACCCTTGCTCCCGGCGAGGGCACGGCACCCCACTTAAACCGAATTGCTATAACATTCAAACTGGAACACACCATGGTCGGCCAGCACCGAGGTGTGTTCCTCCTCCTCTCTCCTCGGGAGGGCGACAGAGGAGCGTATAATCAAAGTCGAGGAAGCCCGGGATGACCTTGCGCATAAGCGGGCCTCGGCCGCCCACGCAAAACGAATGCATTCGCACAAACAAGCGCAAAATAGAGCTACAAGCTTTCGCCTTGCCGCCGCGGCGAGGCATAAGAAGACCCGAAGGAATCGCCATTCCTCCGAGGCCTCAAGTTGCCCAACCTGGAGAGCCACGCACCCATTGTAGACGAACCACACCGAGAAGAAACAC
This sequence comes from Hyparrhenia diplandra, assembly GCA_015847255.1. NCBI lineage: Eukaryota > Viridiplantae > Streptophyta > Magnoliopsida > Poales > Poaceae > Hyparrhenia > Hyparrhenia diplandra. The sequence continues at coordinate 11,809 of JADLZK010004939.1, read as the reverse complement.
CCAAGGCGACGGAACGGCACAACCCCCGGCGAGTCCATACCGCCGGCTACAAGGTCAGGGACCTAAATATTGGGCCCCGAGACATTCTCCAAACAACGAGAATCCGCCGGCCCATCGTGGCCTCGGTAAATCCCAGCCTACCACCATCCCATTCGAAGGACACCCCACGGGCGACGGACCTGGCCAAAGAGCCACCTGCCACAGATACATGAAGCCGGAGTCGGCCCACAAGCGGCACACGTGAGTCACCACAGCAAAGACACCGAGTAGTTGCTCGCCTTAACTTCCAAGCCGTCTTTGACCAAATTTGTCTTCATCCACGACCCCCACCGACCAAACGGGTCAACAAGGAGTCACACGCCAAGAATGACAAGGTCAAGAACCCCTTACAAGACGGGGAACCGTAACGCTCCACGTCATCACCAACCGACCCAGGGCTCTGACTCAACCCCAATCTCCGTCCCGCCCGAGGGAGACCCACTTCCATCCCTCCCGAAGCTTAGGACCCCGCCGCCCGAGGGAGACACGCCTCCATCCCTCGGGCGCATGGATTTCTCCGCCCCGCCCGAGGGTGGCCTAGCTCACCACCCCCGCAAAATCTCCGCCGCCCGAGGGAGACCCAGCCTCTCCATCCCTGCGAGGTAGCCCAACCGGTCTCACCCAAAGGACGCCGACCCTGGGCATGGGAGGTTCCGGCCCGGGGAAGGGAAACAACAGATTACGCGGTTGCGCAGAAAAGAGGCGCTGTGGCCATCGACACGCCTACCAACCTGGCTCGCAAATCGCCTCCCAATCCGATCGATGGGACACAAAGCTAGGCCTGGTGGGATCGCATTACGCCGCCCAAAGACGGGAAAACCGTGACAATATTGTTCATTCCTTAAACACCGCCAAGACGCCCACGCTGGGCCGTACCGCGCATGACACGCCACGCCGGGCGCCCCGACCGCCGCCATGCGGATCGTGGAGGGACGCCTCACGTACCCTGGGACGCTTCCAGAAATGGCACGCTCGCCATCGACGACGCTGCGGTCTTCACTGGGCCGACGCCCAAGCCAACCGACCGCTACCGCGCGCATGCAACAAGTGTAGCTCGAAATTAGCCACTAGGCACCTACATATGTAAACATTATTTCCTTCCTCCTATAAAAAGGGGGAGTAATGCCCCATTAGCGGAGCCCCGACGATTGACCGACCAGAAATTCGCCCAAATAACCACCACCACCATCACTACCACGATCGTGGGGCTTGAGACCAAGATCTCTCCCTCACGCCGCTTGTAACCCCCTTACGCAGCCTCTCCTTTGAGCGCGAGGTAACACGAGCAGACACCACCCGCCGGACGAGGGCCCCTGGCCCGAACCAGGATAAACCCACCGTGTCCGTGTCCATCTTGCGCCACGCCATCGGGGGAGGAGGCACACCGCCCAGAAATTCTTATTGCCGGCACCCGAGGCACCCCGGCTCTCGGACATCCCGACATCCGGCGACACCGCTCTCTAACTCTCCCGGCGAGCCCTAGCGCCTCGCGGCGGCCCCCTCTTTTCCCTCCCCCCCCGCCCGCGCCGCTCCCTCCAACTCCGACGACGCTGCTTCCCTCCAACCCGGCGACGCCGCTCCCTCCAACTCGTCCTCCAAACGCCGCTGTCACCCTCGACGCCCCTCGCCGCTACCCGCACTCCAACCGACGGGTCGAGCCCCGTCCCGAGGGAGGAATGGAGGGGAGTGGAGGTCGACGACGTGGCGCACAGAGGAACCCTAAAGCGACTGCAACGAACGCCGCACTCCCAAATCGCCGGGCAGCCACGGACGGAGGCGATAGTCGCGATGAGGAAGATGACTCGCTGATGGGCTATTGGGCCGCCAAAGTGATGGGCCGGCCTAGCGGGTGGTCGGCGCGACCATCGGCGCCGACCGGGTCGCCAGCCTAGTATTTGTGGTCCGGCGCCTACTATGCGTGTATCATTGCCGCGGGCCGACGAAATCGAGAGATTTGGTGCCGCTCAAGTAGATTGACAAAACAACAAAAATCCAGAGTTGCCCGCATCGCCAATGCAAAGATAGTATGATTTTGTGAATCCCGAATCACGAGTAGCCCCTGCAGCGCCGCTAGGATTTGGAACATGGACTTCTCGCACGCCACCGCCGGCCTGCGGGAGTAGGAACCAGCTTTATACACCGCGGCCCATCTTGTTGGGCCATGATCCAGCTCCACAAGATTCTCAACTCAGATTGGCGATAGCCGCTGCCAAGGCTTCTAGTCTGCGGATTTGTAATGCCCCAGAACTTCCGGGCATTACAAATCACGGATGCACCTACTGTAAGGCAAGGGCCCATTAAGAACTCTCCAGCCATCTCGGTCGCGAATTGGCATAGGCTCTCCATCAGCATCAGGGAAATGAGCCTATGCATTCTACTGTCGTTCTGCCTTGCATCACACATTCACAGCCACCTCGTACGTACCTATACTTGCTTTGCCCACGGGAAAACGGATCCCTGAAAATCCGCTTGCATCAGACCTTGGAAGAATGCGATTTTTGCTACAATTATGCAAACTTTGCTACTCCCTCCGTCTTAAAATAACTTGTCTTTTTGACTTTTTAGATTTTATGTTTGACCATTCATCTTATTTAAAAATTTTATATAAATATTATTTATTTTGTTATAGCTTTATTCTATATTTAGAGATATTTTAATAATAATTTAGCTACTTTATCAATTGTATAAAATTTTTGAATAAGACCTAACGATCAAACATAAAATCTGGAAAGTCAAAAAACGACAAGTGATTCTAAGACGGAGGGTGAATGGATTCACGGACGGACGAAGAGGGTGGAAATGTTAGAAGGAAGATCGGCCATCGCTTTTTCGCAACGGCTCCTGCCTGGCCTGGCGCGCATGCTGTGTGCTGCCGTGCCAGCAGACCCCATGGCATGCACCAGCCAGAACCCGAGACGTTGACTGCATTGGTGTAGCAGGGGTAGCATAATCTTGCCCAACATTATGGAATGATGAGTACTAGTAGGCTATTTGGTGCTATGCTAACTACTATTTGATGGAGTATTTGAGTAGTATGAGTAATAATAAATTGTCTCATGTACTAGTAGTAGTACCAAGTTTCTGTGTTATTACCATGTGGACAATAGACTAACTGCGTACAGTTTGACCGAAAAGTTCGGATGAATCTTTTTGGCCTACTTAAGATATGGTTGACAATAATTACTAAATACAAACAAAAACCGCTTACAAGATCCCAACCCAATATATTTCACCAACTAAACACCCCAAACTCCTTTTGGGAGTATACTGCTCTTCATCTTTATTGACGGTAGACCGCTGTTCAACTATTTTGTCGGCGGAGAGTATTTGATGTGATTTTTTTGTACACTGCTTCAATGAAATCGCGCAGGAGGCGTCAAAGCGAAAGCTGATGGCGGCCCAGGTTCGCAGCCCACACAGGAAGCCAACGGATAGTACTACCTTTGTAGGCCGAGCACGCCGCGGAGCAGCGCTGCGCAGTGCACTATTTGGGCCCCTGTTCGGTTCCCTTGCACTGTCCCACTACTCTTTTCTTTTTCGCTGCCCGCCCGTGTCAGTGCGTGCAGTGTACGAAACGTTTTGGAACGCAGTATCAAGGCAGCACGCGGCTTTGGCTGAATCGATCGATAGAAAACTTGAAAATTGAAAGCTTAGCAGCCTACGTTAAGAATTTGCAGTAAGAGCGAGTTGTAGATATTTTGCGTTGGCTCAACTCGCACCAATCGGTTTGCTAATGTATGATTTTTGTGAATCACCACTGCCTGCCTGGCATTCAACTTTAGATCTCGCCCACGTCTAGTAAGCTGTTTGACACCTGAAACCGGGTTCTCAAAAAACGGTGGGGGATTGATGTCAAAGAGAATCGTTCCGAAACGCCCTTGTTTCTGCATCTTTATTACATGAATGAATTAGAAAAATGACTTTTACAAGAAATGTTTTTTTAACAGACAGAAATTCAGGGATTCGTAGTTCAGGTCCTTCAGGAGATGGGGAACTTGAGAAGCGAGCCTGAACTTGCGGCCCCATCCCGCCTGGCGTGCTGTGCAATGGACCTGAGGACCACTACAGATTCCCCTCCGTCCTTGATGGGCCTCGTGTTGTACGTAACGGCTGATGGCCTGGTACGGGCCTCTGTGATTTGCAATGGGCCACCACTGAGGATGGCTCATATTAAGAACTCTCCATGCATGTAGTCGTAGTAGGTACGTGCGTGCTTGCCCACGAGAAATCAGAACAGGCTTCGTTGACGTAAAGATTTAGACATGTGCATACAGCTGGATTTTCATCCTTTGGGAACACAAAAATGAATTACCTACAGCATCAGTAAACGTGTGTACTAGTGGTGGTATTGTTATCACCATGGACGTGTATTCGGGCAAAAGCAGCTGGATGCTGAGATCTGTAGCCGTAGTACATAACCTGAAGAATTGTCTTGTTAGAGGATTTTTCGTGGCCGTTTTCAAATAGCCTTCACTGTCCCTGCTTGAAATAACAGTTGTACCGCATCCTTCTTTGTGCTGCCATTTTCGTATGATTTTGGTTTTGCATGCCGCCACCGCGCATGGGCGCCGACGGCAGCCACGCGAAGCGGTCGGTACGTTGTCGCGGCATGGCATGATGCGGCCCGCACGCGTCGGCAGCGCATGTGCGCGCGACGGACCGGATGGGACCTCATGCAAATAATACTACAAAGTCGCATTCAGTTTGAAAAAATAAATGCATCGTAGCCATATGGTTTTGTTATTATGATATTTCGTCGGGGTCCCCATCATAACCTAACTAGGCTCAGCATGTTCACAGTTACAGACATAAAAACTATATAATTAGTTTTTTTTATTTAACTATAGTTTAGTGCCCATACATGAGGTAAAAAGATTTAATGTGATGAGTGACAGTGAATTTTGTGAGAGAGAATTTTGGAATCTAAATGCACCCTTACTGCCGTAGCCGGTGCATGCTGCTGCCTAGCTGTGCCTTGCATTTATTGCTAGCGAGAAGGAAAACAATAGGCTATAAGATTTCAAAATTCTCTCCAAAATTTATTATTATCCTATCACATTAAATCTTTTTGGCCTCATCTATGGAATACTAAATGTAAGTAAATAAAAAATAAATTATATAGCTTTTGATGTACACGACTTATCTAATCATTTAAGCCTACTTAGGGTTATGGTAGGACAAAAATTACTATAAACAAACAAAAGTGCTATAAATATCCGGATGTGACATTTTTCCCCAAATTCCATTAATCTAAACAAATCAGCTGGCATGCACTGGGACGGGCAGGCTGCACCATGTAGGGGTGCATTTAGATTCCAAAATTCCTCTCCAAAAATTCACTATTTACCCATCACATTAAATCTTTTACCACATGTATGGAGCACTAAATATAGCTAAATAAACAAAAAAATTATATGGTTTTGATGTGTACACGACGGTAATTTAATTTTGTTTAGTTAGGGTTATGGTATGACAACAAATACCATAAACAAACAAAAGTGTTACGCTGTTCCGACGCGACATTTTTACCAAAGCTAGATACGACTTTGTAGTATTATTTGCATGGAATCCCATCTTCGGTCCGTCGCGCCGCATGCACCGGGCGCGACGTGCCGGCCCATCATGCCACGCCAAAGAATCGGCCAACCCAGCTCCCCAAATATAGTTGGTCAAAGACGGTCGCGCCAATACGCTGTGGTGGACATTGATAGAAAAATCACGCCAATCGAGAGATGGCGCCACAAAAATGATAATCGGTGTAATTTGTTTCAAACTAGGGATAGATTTGAAATTTATTTTGAAAAGGGTAAAATTTTTAAAAAAATCCCTTTGTTAGAATGATGACCTGAAATATGCAAAACTTGGGGATCCGTTTCCATCAAACCTCGGAGAATGCGATTCGGTAACTTTGGGATTCGTTTTAATAAAATCTTTTAAGGATGGATTCACGGACGGACGGAGCGGGAGGGAGGGCACGAAGCTGGGCCATGGAAAGTAGGAGTAGGGCAGACTACACTGCTGCTGTAGCAAGAGAAATGGAAACGACCATCCTTTTCGCAACGGGCTCGATAGGCACCTGCACCCAGCGAGAACCCCAGATGACACTGCTGCCGAGGGGCAGCCATGGCAGCGAAAAACCGAGGACGCTAGTAGAGTACGAGGAGTACAACCATACTAGACCAGTAGTAGGTGTACAGCAGCAGTATAGCGCCCACTTCGTGGGACCCAAGCACACGTCCTGCCTCTTGCCTCCACCCCGCTCACTCCTCTGACCAGTTGGATTTGTGCATTAACGAAGAGATAGAATGGGGAAGAGAGGGATTGAGGAAGAGAATCAGAGAGGTCGAGGGAGTGGAGAGAACGCTCGATGCGGCCATGGGGAATGAAGAGAGGTGGTGCTGGCTGCCTGGTTGATCAAATTGACTGGTTGAGACCGAATAAGAAACGAGAATGAAGAAAAGACACATTTTTATACTGTAATGGTTAAAACCGGTATAGTACATATTATAGTACTTCTATATTTGTAATAAGAAACGAGAATGAAGAAAGACATATGCTATACACATATACTGTACAAAAATAAAAAACACGGCTGTGTGGGAGGAGGGAAAGGAAGGCCATGCTGCATCATTTCAGAGGAGAGATGAGGAGGACAGAGAAGGCTGCGGTGACTTTTGAAAGAGCAGCGTCTCGTCAACGAGCAAGCTACTGTTTGGGCGCATGCAATGCATACTAGTACTGAGAAAACCACAGTAGTACTGTACGATTGGAACCTAGGAAGATGAGAGGTCGCCGCATATTCATATTGTGCTACGAGCTGAGGGGGCGTCGAGAAGCAACCACGGACGCGCCCCTTCCAAACAACCAAAGGATTGTTGTGGTTGTGCTCAAGAAAAACGAAAAACACACACACGTACATTATTGACATTTGTTTCTTTTAGTACTACGCATACTAGAACACAGAAAGTAAACAAATCTTTCTTTTTAAATTCTCTAAGCAACCATGTATGGATCGCATACTACAGTAACTGATTCATGGTTTTTAGCATGCATGTTTCATCGCTACTAGCTGTGTGCACGATCCAACAGTAAAACGCTACAACTAGTATTGAATTACTCTTAGTTTTTTTTTTTTTTTTTTGACTTTGACCGACCTGAACTGTCTTCATTGAAAAATTTACCGGGCGAGTCGGGCGACGCGTAAAAGATGAGGAAGGGGAAGCCTTGGTTGGCAGGGCGTCGGTTGTGCGCAGTCCTTGCATGCGGCACAGCTCCAACTCGTTTCCGTCGTCAGAGAATCATGGGTTAGCCCGTGTTGCGATGGACCCAAAGCTGCACACGCACGATAACGCAGGGGCACATCTCCAACTGCATGCACGATAAGTTCCCGGCCTTTTTTTTCCTTTTCTTCTTCTTCTTCTCTTTCTTTTTTTTTTTCTTTTTTTTTTTTCTTTTATTTCCTTTTTGTAAAATGAAATTGGCACCAAAAAATAGAAAGTTCAGCTAGAAATACCATTTGTTTTCCTCATAAGCAGCACCATACACCACTAATAAGTTCCACTTTAACTTTCAAAGGTTTATCCCAAAGGTTCATTTGCAACATATACTTTCCTTGCTTTAAAAAACCCACATCAAATCTTTCTAACAAAATACCCACCAAAATTCCACCTGGATTTGCCCCTCGAAGCATTTCACATCCATAAATAATTTTAATTATACTCAAAAGATCTCAAAATAGTATCAAACAATTTTCTATCATGGTTTCTTTGCAAAACCAGTAAAATGGAATTTATATTCATTTATAAGATCTTTCAAGAATGTAGAGACACCCTTTTTCTTATGCCTCTACAATTCCAAATCAAACCACTAATCACTCTTTTCTTTGCATTTTCCCTTTTTTTTCAAGTCCACAAGAGAATTACTCTTGGGATCAATGCAATCTGGATTTCAGATCTAGCTTCTTCCCACTTTGGGGAGAACTTCTTAACTTTCTTCTTAACACACAAATTTCTCCTTTTGCTTTTTTTTTTTTTTTTTTTTTTTGATAAATACCATCTCTTTGATCATGAGTATCCAAACTTTCATTTTCATCGGATAAAACAACACTTTCAGGATCAAATTCAACAATCTCCATCATACTAGACTCTTTTTATTTTTAATATTTTTGAGATATAAGTTGTTCCTAGCAGTTTCCATTTCTTTTATTATATCAAAAGTAGCAAAAGTAATTATATAGAAGATAGGAAAAATACCTAAGAAAAGGAGCAATCCCATAAACAGCAAAAATCTGAAAATATAGAATAAATAAATAAATAGCATAATGAGTCTAATGACTAAATTAGAGGAATTCATTAATCCTAGAAGAATTAATCAATAGTTTCTCATCTGAATGTACTCCATTGAAGGTAAACTAAATCAAAGTAGAAACAAATCTTTAGAATCATTGGATGGCCTACATAATGATCACACACAAGTTCTACAACAAACTTTAGCTCCTTTTAGGATTAGGAAGAGAAAGAAGGAAGAGGGACTCGCCGACATGCTCGATTCGTAGTGGACGCATGGCACCTAGGGTTTCGACAATGATCGAAGGAGTGCATGCAGTCGACGAAATGAGGCATCCAGAAAGCTACGGGGAGGATGGTGGAGAGGGAGGTGGTCGCCAGCACCAACCCGCGTGAGGGCGCCGCCGCCCGCATCCGGCGCCCAGCCAGACGCCTCCTCCTCCTCGGGAGGGCAACACCGAGGCTCACGCTCCCGCATCCGGAGGGATGGGTAGGGAGGGAGGAGAAGGAGGAGGAGGAGGAGGAGGCTAGGAGCAAGGAGGAGAGGGCGGAAGGGGAGGGTGATGTCGGTGAGGCGCGCGAGGCTGCCATCGCCACCACCATCTGGTAGCTTCGAGAGAGATCCGAGAGGTGGATCGCGGAGAGGTGGTTTTACGGGTGAGAAGCCGGAAGCAAAAAGTTGAGTAAATATTTCTACGTCACGGCTTCACACGAGAATCGGGAGCTAATAGCGTAAAAAGAGAGGGAGAAGCTGATTCTAGGCTAGATTCTTGAGAAGCTGAAGAGAAAGATGAGCCATGGGGCGTCCACGAGCTATCCCGGGACGGTTGGGAGAATTTAGGATGTGGTGGGTTACGGCGGGAGAAGCCCCCGGGCCTTGTGGGGTAGTATCGATGAACAATGTGAATGTAGCAAGCGTCAAAATATGCATATATATCCTACTTTTGTAACATATAGCATATATATTTCTCTAGATCTATTTTGATGCTGGTCGCATAGATATTTCTCAGGAGAAATTTGACTTGTAATCAGGGAGTACATGAGAGAGAGAAATGTACACACTATTGTTCATTAGCTAGCTGTGATCCGAACACTTTGACGCCTATGTTTCCAAAATGACCAGGATCTGTTATCCAGAATTGACAGGACCAGATGAAGGCACCCACGACAACACGATGAATATGCTGATGGGATAGGCTCTCACTCGTGACGACTCGTGCTTCGCCTCACTTTGCAAAGCGCAGATCCTATAAGTGCTCCATGCAGATGAGGAAAGCAAAAACAGTCACAAAAGAGATACTGCAAGACAAAAAGAAATACATACATCTAAATGATTAGATATGAAATCGACCGTGCCATTATATCAGTAATTGAGCTAGCTACCCCACGCTACTATGTGTGCTATGAGATGGATATTACTACCACGGGTTTATAGAAGAGTCGTATTATTCCATGGCATTCAGTTCTTGCGTGTCGATACTGTCTGTCATCACTCGAAGTAGGCCGCCGTGGCCATGGTACCAGTACGCCTTACCCGCCTTGTTCACGAGGCCGTCTCGAAGGACAAATCGGGGCAGCGCGAGAAGAGTGGCGTCCATCGGACACCGCATCCGCCTTTAGCGAGGACCTTAGGACAGTGAGTTGAGCAGATGCCGCAACGTTTATTTTGCTGATAGAACCGGACTTCGACCACACACTTGCTGCACACAGCGCCGTGGCTCGCACCGTCAACGGCAACCCACCTCATGGGCTCCGTGCACACCAGGCAGGGATTTCTGCCGCTGGCTCCGTCGTCGTCGTCTTTAATTTGGACATGGCCTTCTGCTTTGAGTTCTGCTTTGAGTTCGACATGGCCGTATGATCCTATTGTCGTCGTCGTCTTTGATTTCAACATGGCCTCTGCGCTGCTTTGAGTTCGACATGGCCTGATTTGGCGCACTAGCATGCGATGAGTCGCCACAGGGTGCACCGACGACCACATCACGATCAACATCCACGACGTGGTGACGATGATCGGGGCAGATGCGAGACATCCGCCTCCCGTAGGGTGAGCTTTGACACTCACGACGTGGTAGTCGTCGCTAGCAGCTGGATTGCCGGCTATTGCGACCTGAAGCTCCATGTTTACGACGACGCAATCCGCCGCCGCCGCCTGTTGCGCTTCGACGTCATAGCAGCAGCAGGTAGCGCTGCTGCCGTGACCTATCACGGCACATACTACCTCGTCTTGCATCGCTGTGTATATGTGATACCGCGGCCGGCGCGATCGTTTTGGATTGTATAGAATGGAGTGGAGACGGAGAGGCATCGGGTTAAGAGAATTAAGTAGTCGAGGGTACGTGCTAACGAGGTTTTAGCTTCGGTGTCAATCGATAGCCCGAGTCAGTGTCGAAATGCGCTCAGTGGATCGGGTTGGCAGGCTTGCATCACCGTGCCAAACCGGTTACGAACCGGTTACGCCCTCCGTCCTAGAACGACCGGGAACGGGCACCGAAGCGGCTACGAGACGTGCATCCCAATCTCCCTCTGTACTTCCTGTTACCCGTGGTCCAGCGTGGAGCAACGACCAGGGCGGCGGCCAGCTGCCCTCGCAGTTCCTGTCCGCCGTTTGCACGCACGCTGCGCTGCCCACTGTGCCCGGAACCGGAGCCCCGGATGGCTGCGCGAGCTACGCGCGTAGATCAGGGCCACCTCCGCACCTGCTCTCCGGTAGCACCTCCATCGGAGGTAGGGCGCGGAGCGCCGATGACGGGCAGAGGATGGGGGATGGGTGCCCGCCATGCGGAGGCGCTGGGGCAGCGCGGCTGCCGCACGCCTCTGCGCGCCATCCGCAGCGGCTCGGCACAGCACTTGGGTCAGGTGGCCCGAATCACGAGCACACGGTGCGTCCGCGTGCCGATCTCCGGTGATGGCGTGCTGTGCTGCACGCCTCGCCCATGCCGGCCGCCCGTCCCACCGTTGCTAGTGTAGCATTGCTGCGGGAAGCCTGGGCGGTACTAGTTGGGAAAGCAGTCGTGGGACAGTGGGGAACGCAGCCCAGCACGCAGGCGAGAGACCGGCAGCAGATGGCCTGTACGATGCCTCTGAAGCGACTCTCTAGAACTGGTGCTGTTGACCGATTACGGAGTTGGTTTGCATCACGGTGTACAAAGGTTACACAAAATATGTCCTCGAGATATAATAAAAGAATGATAGACAGCAGCCTATATAGGCACATGATATGTCAGCAGTCGTACTGAGTACTATTACATGAAACAAGTTTACGTACTAGCTAGTCGTAAACTAAAATGCACGAACTGGCACTAATGCTTGCAGCTACTGAGTACTAGTCATACTAAAACAACCTCACTAGCTAGTCAAACTATAAATTGTACTCATAGCTACTACTACAACCTACTAAGACCAATAGTACTGCGCCTTAGCAACGCCTACAACTCTCCTGATACAGCTTCTACTCACAATGGTGGCCACCAACTAGGCCTGGT
>JADLZK010004938.1:0-88809 GCA_015847255.1 Hyparrhenia diplandra | reverse complement strand
CAATGCTCCCGCATTTCGCTTGTGCCCCGCTTTGTTGTAATTCGTTGGGGTTTTGTTGGTGCATTAATTGCGGTTTTGTGGTCTAGGGTTTCGGTTGTTGTTCCCGGATCCGGTTTTGATTGGTGGTGTGTTCAATTCAATCGGGGGTTGCAATTGGTTGTTTGTATCTTGATATGTGCCTGGTAGCTTATTATCCTGATTCGATCCTTTGTTGCAATTGGTAGGATATCCTTGTTGCAATTGGCATTATGCCATGTCATTTAGGTAGTATTAGTATTTATTATTTGATTATGCATATGAACTGCTTGTTATGTTGTTATTATGTATGAATCCTTGTTGTAATTTTGTTATTCCACCTGTTTTAATAATTTTAACAATTATGTACATAGTAATCCTCTGTCGCTTGTAATTCATGATTAAGTAGACTTGTTTGCCTTATTTTTTGAAGCACATTATCACCCCTGTTGATATTTTGTTGAAAACCGAATTGTGTTAGTTAGCTTATTGTATCAGTTTTAATTAGTACGTAGTTGAAGTTGCAATTGGTCAGCAATTTCTTTTTCAAATTCAACAGTCATCTTAGGTGTTTTGTTTTTTTGATGTGTCCAACTAGCTTATTATCCCTCGCCGCAATTGGTATGTTGTGCTAGTTGCAATTGGTTGACATCTTAATGTTTTAAATAAAGTTTTCATGTTTTTTCTTCCTTTTTCGAGCAATTGTGTTGTAACTGTCATGTTAGGTTGTGATTTATGCTTAGTATCCCTTGTGCAATGAACCTTGTTTTTTGGGCATATATGAATGGATGTGTGGATACATGATTAAGATGACTTTGTTGTGTCTTGTTATTTGTAACATGTGAATTAGCTTATGGTTACATTTTCCATATATTAATCTTTTATTTTTGTGAATTAGCTTATTATATCAGTTGCAACTGGTTTTGCCTTGTTTGCCTTGTTTTTCCAAGGCAAAATCAATTTGGTTATGCAATTTATTTCTAATCTTACGTCATTTTTTGATTCATGGTTAAGTAGACTTGTTTGCCTTGTTTTTCCAAGCACATTATCACCCCCATTGCTTATTATCTTCTTCTATGTTGTGCTAGTTGCAATTGGTTGACATATTAATGTTTTAAATAAAGTTACCATGTTTTAAATAGGATATTACATTAGTTGTAACTGTTTCTTTGTTTTTGTGTTGCAATTTGGTTGGTGGACTTTGATACTTTTATGTTTATCTTATTTTTGTTTGTTTTCCTAAAGTGTTTTGCGATGACTATCCAAGGTGCCGGGGCGATGGTGGCCCTCGCCGTTTCGCCTCGTTTTGGCGCAAAGGCTCGCGGGCCAGCAAAAAAAGCTAAGGTTACGGGGAAGGAGAGGAAGAAGAGACATAGGCTAGCCGATTCTCGATCATCGAGGAACGTGCCCCGATTCTGATTTTGTCCCTAGTAATGATGATGCCGATGATGTTTGTTGTAGAGGTGATGGTTCTGATGTGGAAGAAGAGCCGGCTGTGGATAGGAAGAGGCGTCGCAATCGACCGCTATTGGTCAACGCAATTGGCCTCCCGCATGCCGTTGCTCTCTCGCAAAAATTCGGAAGCTTTTTGCCGCTTTGCCCGAAGACTTGAAAGGTCAAATAACAACTCGGGTTTTGGAGGTATTTTGCAAATGAAGGCAAAGTGTATGGACTTGAAATTGCCGAGCCGACTTATGCTTAAGCTCAATCCGCATACAATGAGATTAGAGGTTGGTGGCGGTCGGTTTATTGATGTTAATGAGCATAGCGTTTGGTGCATCTTCATGTTGCCTAGAGCTGGTGGTGATCCTCCTATGTTGTCCGATGCCGATGCTCGTTCTAAGCTTGACGAGGTTGGTAAGCAAATTTGTCTCGAGACGTTATGCGGCATCGGGAATCTTTACATGTTCTTTGCTAGGCGTCGATGAAGATGAAGAGAAGAGGCTTACCGGGAATTTGGCACCGAGGGCATTCTTCATGGTTTTATTCCAGTCCACTCGCTTTACAATATCTGCGACTCCAAATGTAGGCTTATGGATGCGACATTCATCAAGATTTGGAGAATATTGATAAGATTAACCGGTGCAAAGCTGTTGTTGATCATCTTTCAAAATCAAAGACGATTGTATAGGAAGGAGTTCATTAGTAAGGGATATGATTCACCTCTGAATGGATGTGGTATCTTTCTGAATGTAAGCTTTTCTTCTTGTCATCCATTGCTGTTGTTTATGTGTTTTGGTTTTGGTTGCAACTGGTTCATGTTATCTGTTGCAAATTGGTTATGTTTTTTTTTAAACTGATTGCATTTTTATCCCTTCCTTTATGTTCGGATGTTGTATGTGGATCATTTTGCAACATGGTTTAGATATAGATGCAACGAGTTTGCCCCGATGTTCTGTGATTGGGAGCGAAGAAATTAGCAACATTGCTAGGTTGGATCAAAGGAGAGATGTTCAAAATTTGGTGTTGTTTTGTATGGCCACCTTAGGTAAGCTTTTGTATTATTTTATCTCCTCTCTTTTGTAACCTTGTTCTAATTTGTTTACAATCTTTTTATGCAAAGTGAAAAGTATCGCTAGCACATGTTATGTTCCGGATGTTGTTGGTCCAAATTTGTACTGCGGTACCTCTTCCCGCTTCGTCCCGGGGAAAGTTCTCGGTGGTGCGGTACTTCGTCTCGAGATTGGTGGTGTTTCAATGGCTCTCCGGGCTCTGTCTTTCATCAATATCCCAGCCTTTAGTGTTTGCTTTCGCCAGAATCTTGCCGATTCTTTTGGAAGAAGGAGTTCACAAGCACCGAAGATCTTCAAGGCTTTTGATGATGACCACCAAGGCTCGTGGTTATTTGAGTACCACCAAGGCTCAAGAGGTCTTCGTTATATGAGGGGCATGCAAAAAGAAGAAGGATAAGAGGCTTCTTCTGGTTTTCCATGTTTTCGACTATGGCCAATGAATTGATGCAAAAAGGTAATCAAAAAGATGGTCATCAAGGAATGAGTGATCGGCGGAGGGATTGGTGATGGCAAAGGTGGTGAAGGTACATTTTGTTGGTTGCAATTGAGGCTACATACTAGGAAAGAGAGATGATTTTTACCTGATCGGGGGTGATGGTCAAAGAAGAAGGATAAAATGAAAAACGCTGGTGGAGGGAATATTTTGTAACCAAGGTTAGTTTTTCCTTGTTTTGGTTTCCCATGTTTTCAAAATGCAATTTGTCGGTATACTCCAATGTTGTTAATTGTTCGAAAAGGTCACCTCCTTTACTTCAATCTGAAGAAAGTGGACGGCGGTCGACAAAGGTGGTCCCCAAGGAAATTTATTGGGAGGAAATGGAGATGGAGAAGATGCTAGAATGGATGAATCTCCACCGGGTTTTTTTTAGTTGTGATTGGATATACATATTTGTTGCAATTAGCTCGGTCCTTTGTGTTGCAATTTGTATGCCATACCCGAGTTGCGCTTATCTTTGTCACTTTGTTTTTGCAATTTGAACTATATCCGAGTTGCAATTACTGCGCTTAGTGTTAACTTACATAGTTGTTATGGTTTTTGAAATCTAGGATTGTCTCGACAAGAAGAATCTGGTAATCTGTTCAAGTGACGCCGCCTCATGTTTCTCCCCCCCCACGCCAACGTCAGAGCCGTCCATCGACTCCTCCATTGTCTAGTTGCAATGTCGATGATCAAGGTGGTCGAGGTGCCCAATCGATAAGCCGTGAAAAGAAGAAGAAGCTTCTTGTTCGGATATCAATGGGATACTTGCGGACATTGCGCAGACATAAAAACAAATTTTAAGGATAAACATCCGCGGATAAAATTCATAAGAGGAAACTTCGGTAAAGTGTTTTACTATCTTTGTTTCTTCTTCAAAATATATACTCTATGTTTTTGTAGCTTGCTACGTACATAATTTCTTAATGCAAGCACATATGTGTTGCGGTGTTCAAAAGGCCCTTCTGCGATGAGTTTCTTAAATTTTGCTTTGAGAACTTTGATGTTGCCGCCCGGTCATCGAGAAACAAAAAGCGATAATCAATGAAATCTTTTTTTTTTTTTTTTATATATATATACATATTTTCTTATTTTTCCACAAAACATCTTTATCAAATTATCTTTTGTTTGTGTCATGACTTCAAATCTTTTCTACTTGATGGAATGCGGTGAAAATCTTAAAAAACTCTTGAAGTGATCATTCAACCTTCACGAGGTCACTTGTTGTTTTGTTGGGTAAGTATGAATTCATATAGAATAAATGCTCCACAAAGAACATCTCCATCTTCATTTATATGTCATTGTGTAATGTAGTTTATAAAAATATTATAACAAAACATTTGTATGTGATGTTTTCATGTTTTACGACGGGACCAATCTAAGTGCACCAATACTGGGTTCTACACTCTTGATAACCCTGATAAGCCAATTTTTTACGAAGGAGCTCAAGAAGGTGTGGACGAAAGAGGATGCTAATGATCTTTCATTTGAGCAGGGGTCAATTTTCACCATCAAACACTCTTCTCATTGATGATTCTCCTTACAAAGCTCTACGGAATCCAAAGAATATACATCCCACCATTAATTTTTTTTCTTATTAATAGTAGTTTAACACTAATATCTTACATTGCATATATTCCACAGACCATACACCGCCATTTTCCCTTATCCCTACAAACTACAAAAACAAGAAGACTGATTCAAAGATTGGGTAATACTAACTTCTTGCGTCCCGTAATATGTTTTTGATAGTGTCTTGCAATGAAAGTTATATTTATATGTTTTTTTAAAATTGGTGCCTAATTATAATAGTGACCAATAACTCATCTCGATACATAAACGGGACGGATGGATCTCTTCGACCGTACTGCGAGAATCTTGCCGGAAGCGCATTTATGTTCCTTCTTATGTCAAGGAGCATACTTTTGGTCACCTCCCATCCACGTAGGTGACCCCAACCGGAAGTTCTACAAAAAAGTACTAGTCGGCAAGTAAAACAAATAACAATTGAAGTAACTAGATCTGTGATCCAGTTGCAAACTTGTATATATTTTGTTATTGAGGTGTTGAGGTGTTTGATGGTGCAAACTTGTATATATTTTATTTTTTGTAGTTGTGTCACTTGAGGTGTTGCAACCGGAGACACCGCATTGTTGCAAATAGTAATTTCTTCGCCCTTTTTGTTGTTTGCTACAAAGGTGGTCATCAACATTTTAGTGTTGCAACTAGATACAATCCATTGTTGCAAATGGTAGCTTACCAGGCAGTCGCATTTCAACTGTGGTCATCAACTTGTTGCAATTGGTTATAAAATATGTTGCAATTTGTTTTTTTTAACAAGGTTTTTACAATTATTGTTTGATTACGCAAGGGCGAAAGATTTTTCAAAACGGAAATGGAGCATGTTGTAATCGTGTTATTTTTGTTGTTGTAATTGTGGACACTCCAATATTACAAATGGAGTTTTTACTAGCGTTGTAGTCACAAATTGTTGTTAACTGGGTTGCAATCCTATAACTTGTGGTGTTGTAACTAGAGACACTCTCTTGTCGCAAATGGTAATATTTTATGAAGTTAAAATACGTAACCGCCTCGGACCCGGCCCGGCCGGCCCAGCGCCTCATGCAGTCCCACGAGGTACACCCATCTATGCGGTGTTCAAAACCGCCACCCCCCCGCTAACGAACAAATCCTTTCTCCATCCCCCCTGTCCCCTCCGTCGTCGAAAACCCCTTCCCTCTCCTCGCGCTCCGTCCGCTCCGCTCCGCTCGGCGCTCCGCGGGTTCCCCCGCAGCGGTTCTTCTCCCCGACGCTCTGCTGCAGCGGTTGCCCTGCGCAGCGGTTGTTGTCCGCAGCGTTTACGCCTCTCCGCCGCCGGGTTACTCTCCCCGTTTGGCGAGGCGGTTCCGCCTCCGCTGTCCTTCCTTATCGCCCCCATTTAGCCCCGCGGTGCTCGCCGCCATTCGCCATCCGTCCTCCCCGACCCCTATTACGCGCTCGGACGCCGCCACTCGGAGGTGCAGCGGATTCTCCGGCGTCGCGGTTCTCCGCCGCGCGGAGGTGCTTCCTCATCGGCGTGTGCGTCGTGCGGGAAACATTGCCATCCAGTGAGGTATGGTTGCATCTGATTTTCGTCCCGTGAGTGCACTAATGCTCATGCATTTCGTTTGTGCCCTGCTTTGTTGTAATTCGTTGGGGTTTTGTGGGTGCATTAGTTGTGGTTTTGTGGTCTAGGGTTTCGGTTGTTGTTCCTGGATCTGGTTTCGATTGGTGGTGTGTTCAATTCAATCAGGATTGCTGTTGTTTGTATCCTGATATGTGTAGCTAGTTTATTATCCTGATTCGATCCTTTGTTGCAATTGGTAGGATATCCTTGTTGCAATTGGCATTATGCCCTGTCATTTAGGTAGTATTAGTATTTATTATTTGATTGTGCATATGAACTGCTTGTTATGTTGTTATTGTGTATGAATCCTTGTTGCAAATTTGTCATTCCACCTGTTTTAACAATTCTGTACATAGTAATTCATTTGTATACCATTTAAAAATAGTTTGGTAACCATATTTCTAAATCAATGTCGGTTGATTGAATTGCGATTTGGTGGCACCCGATTTTAACAATTATGTACATAGTAATCCTCTGGTCGGTTGTAACTCATGATTAAGTAGACTTGTTTGCCTGGTTTTTGAAGCACATTATCACCCCCGTTGACATATTGTTGAAAAATTGTATTGTATCGAGTTAGCTTATTGTATCGGTTGCAATTAGTACGTTGTTGAAGTTGCAATTGGTCAAAATCACTTGTTTTTTTAAATCCAGTTACCACCCACGGTTATAGATTGATCAAATTAGTTGTAAGTATTATGTTCTTCTAGTTGCAATTTGTTGGCAATTTCATTGCAAATTGAAATGTTCAGTTTGTCTAGTTGCAATTGGTCCTGTTTATGCAATTTTTTAACTAGATGCCTATTACCATATTTTGTTGTAAATAGAATATTACATTAGTTGTAAGTGTCCTTTTGTTTTATGTTGCAATTTGGTTGTCGACTTTGATACTTTATGTTTATCTTATTTTTGTTTGGTTTCTGCGGTGTTTTTGCGATGACTACCGAAGGTGCCGGGCAGTGGTGGCCCTCATCGTTCGCCTCGTTTTGGTGTAAAGGGTCGTGGCCAGCAGAAAAGCTAAGGTTACGGGCAAGGAGAGGAAGAAGAGACAGGTCACCGTGATTCGATCTTGAGGAACGTGCCCCTGATTCTGATTTTGTCCCTAGTGATGATGATGCTGAGGATGTTTCTGATAGAGTTGTTGGTTCTGATGCGGAAGAAGAGCCGGCTGTTGATAGGAAGAGGCGTCGCAAGCAGCCTGCTGTTGGTCAACGCAAGCGGCCTCCTGCATGCCGTTGCTCTCCTGCAAAAATTCAGAAGCTTTTTGCTGCTTTGCCTGAAGACTTGAAAGATCAAATAACAACTCTGGGTTTTGGAGGAATTTTGAAAATGAAGGCAAAGTGTATGGACTTGAAATTGCTGAGCCGGCTTATGCTTAAGCTCAATCCAGACACAATGAGATTAGAGGTTGGTGGTGGACAGTATATTGATGTTAATGAGCATAGCGTTTGGTGCATGTTCATGTTGCCTAGAGCTGGTGGTGATCCTCCTATGTTGTCTGATGCTGATGCTCATTCTAAGCTTGACGAGGTTGGTAAGGAAATCTTTCCCGAGACGTATGCGGCGAAAGGAATCGATGTTTTACGTGTTGCTGCAAGACTGTCTGATGAAGATGATCAGAAGAGGCTAACTGGGAAATTGGCACTGAGGGCATTCTTCATGGTTTTATTCCAGTCCCTTCTTTTCTGCAATACTGACTCGAAATGTAGGCTTATGGATGCGGCATACACTGAAGATTTGGAGAATATTGATAAGATTAACTGGTGCAAAGCTGTTGTTGATAATCTTTCGAAATGTGCATGAATGTATAGGATGGAGTTCATTACTAAGGGATATGATTCACCTCTGAATGGATGTGGCATCTTTCTGAATGTAAGCTTTTCTTCTTGTCATCCATTGCTGTTGTTTATGTGTTTTGGTTTTGGTTGCAACTGGTTCATGTTATCTGTTGCAAATTGGTTATGTTTTTTTACTTGATTCCATTTTTATGCCTTCCTTTATGTTCAGATGTTGTATGTCGATCGTTTGCAACATGGTTTAGCTATAGATCCTCTGAGTTTGCCCCGATGTTCTGTGATTGGGAGCGAAGAAATTAGCAACATTGCTAGGTTGGATCAAAGGGGAGATGTTCAAGGTGGTGTTGTTTTGTATGACAATCTTAGGGTAAGCTTTTCTATTATTTTATCTCCCTCTTTTGTAACCTGTTGTAATTTGTTTACAATCTTTTTATGCAGCTGAAAAGTATCGCTGGCACATGTTATGTACCTGCTCCTGTTGGTCCAGCTGTACCTGCCGTACCTCTTCCCGCTTCTGGTCCTGGGGAAAGCTCTGCTGCTGCCTTTCGTCAATATCCCAGCCTTAGTTCTGGTTTGGGCCAGAATCTTGCTGATGCATTTGGAAGAAGAAGGAGTTCACAAGCACTGGAGATCTTCAAGGCTTTTGATGAGAGTACCGCCAAGGCTCAGGGTTATATGAGCGAGGCTTCTAGGTTGACGACTCTGGGCAATGAATTGATGCAAAAAGCTCATCAAGAGGTCTTCAGCGGAATGCAGAAGCTGCTTGCTGATCAGCAAGCTGAGAGGGAAGCTAGGAATGAGAGTAGGCAGGGGAGGCAGAAAAAGAAGAAGGACAAGAAAAAACGTGGTATTTTCCTTGTTATGGTTTCCCATGTTTTCATAATGCACTTGTTTTTTGTGTTGGAATTGGGTTGTTAACTCTAAAATATTTATTATGATAGGAAAAGGAGGTTCATCATCTGCTGGAAAAGATGGTCATGAAGTTGATTCTGATGGAGGGATTGGTGATGGCAAAGGTGGTGGTGAAGGTACATTTTGTTGATGCATATCCTTTTAATTTGTGTTGCAATTGAGGCTAATTGCAATTGCTTGTGTTTTTGTGTTACAATTTGTCATCTCTCTTCACAATGATGATTTTTTTACCTTGTGGTTCTTTAGGTGGTGATGGTCGCCAAGGAGAGCAACCTTCAGTAAATGAAAATGAAAAGATGGCCAGGGGAGAAAAAATGGAGGCAATGGTGATCGGGAAGGTGGTGCCCAAGGTTATTTTTTTCCTCAATGCCCTCTTTTGTTATGAAATTTGTCTACATTTGTGTTGCAATTGCTTATGTTTTTTTGTTGCAATTTGTCTTATGACTTCACAAAAATGATTTTTTTTACCTTGTGGTTCATCAGGATGGTCGGTCGACAAGCCTGTTGTAAATGAAAATGAAAAATCTGGTGTTTTAAATTTGGGTGGAGGGAATGGTGATGGGGAAGGTCGTGCCCAAGGTTAATTTTACTTGCAAAACATTTGCTTTTTTTGCAATTATTTATCTTGCAATTGGTCTGGAGAATTTACTATGTCATAACACCTGTTTGAATCTCATTATTAGATGATGGTCGTGAAGGTGGGTCACCTCCTTTCATTGAAACTGAAGAAAGTGGTCGAGGAGTTAACCAACTTGGTCCCCAAGGAATTTTGGAAGATGTACAAGACTCACCACCATTAGGTATTTTTTCTTTCAAATTTTGTTTTTTTCAGCCTTCTCCCATTATTTCCAATTGTTAACAACAGCTTTTGTGTTTGTCACTCTTTTTTTTTTTTTTTGTCTAGGGTATGTTGGGCCTTTCTCTTGTATTTGATGATGATGAACCTTTTCCAACTTTGTGGTTTTTAAATTTTAAACTGTGTTTGATCTGTGTTGTACTTACTGATACAAATGTCCTACATTGGCCAGACGGATATATTTTGATGGAGAAGTAGATGAGGAAGTTGGTCGACAAGGAGATTTGGATGGAGACCATGCTTCTTCACATGGCCTTGAATCTAGAGTAGAGGATCAAGGTGTTTTAAATGGAGCTGATGGAGAAAAGGACAGTGGTCAACATGGACGTTTGGATGTAGACCAAGGTGCTACTATTTATTATGTGGTGCAATTTTTGTCCCATTGTTGTTGCAATTTGAACGATATATGAGTTGCAATTACTCTGCTCAGTGTTAACTTACATTGTTGTTATGGTTTTTGAAATCTAGGAGTGTCTCGACAAGAAGAATCTGGCAATCCTGTTCAAGTGACGCCGCCTCATGTTTCTCCCCCGCGTCAACAGAGCCGTCCATCCACTCCTCCAGTGTCTAGTAGCAATGTCGATGATCAAGGTGCCCAATCAGATAAGCCGGGTGATATGTTGCATTTTTTAAAACCCGTTTGATTTTAATTAAACACTCTATAAATAATTCATGTTTGCATTCAGTTTTAGATGCTAATCGGGTGTAATTTGTTTTCATTGCTAATCAGGGTGTAATTTGTTTCCATTGACCTAGATTTTTAAAGTTGTTCTTGCTGTATATTTTTGTTGCAATTACCTCGTACAATGTGTTGCAATTTGGATGTGATTTTTGTTTTGCGCTTACAAATGCATAATCGTGGATGTCATATGTGATTAAATTTTTTAGGGATCCTTGTTCCACATACAATTATATCTGGCAACCTTGTTGCTTAATTTTTTTTCAGATGACCAAGGTGCTCGACGAGAAGAATCTGGAGAAGATATCCCATGTCCAGTTCCACTTGCTGTTCACTATGGACTTTGGAGGAGCCCCCCATCCTCTTCGAGGATACAGAAGTAGTTAACTTCGCGCCCAAAAAGACACATTCATCGAGCTCTGAAGAGCCTACTAGTAATTATCTCATGAATTGTTTTCTGTTTGTTATCTCATGAAGAGCTCTGATCAACCTTCATTGAATGCTAAATGATTTTTTTTTTTGCAATGCTAATTTTTGATATACCTTGCAAAGACCCCCCATTTGCGCAAGCAACATGAGCCGAGGATTGGATGTTTTAGTCAGCAATATAACATCGAATGTGCAGTTGGGTCGCGATGTTCCCAGTGAGAAGGACCAAGGCACTAGTGTGTTAGTTGAGGTAAGATAACAGGTTCCTCGTGCTGCTGTGATTTTCTTTTTGTTCTTCTTTGTTGATGTTTCAATTCATTTAGCATTCTTTTTGCAATTGCACTCACTAAATGATTGCAAATTGTATCTTTCACAGAATGCAAGTACTGTGTTAGATGAGGGAAGGAAGGATGTTCCCGATCTTTGGTGTAAGTTTTCCTCGTCTTTTGTCCCCATGATGTTGCAATTCATCTAGGATTTATTATGCAATTGCAATGACTAAATGGTTGCATTTTGTTTTCTTACTGATTGAAACTGGTGTGTTAGATCGGGGAAGACAAGAGGTTCCACATGCTTCTTGTAAGTTTTTCCTGTTTGTTTCCATTCATTATGCGCTTTTAATCCATTTATGATTCGTTATCTTTGTCGCGATCACCTAATGCTTGGATGTTTTGTATTAATCGGGGTTTTGACCAAAGAAGCCTTTAGATGCAGCCAAACAATTGCTCCCTCCCCTGTAAGTTTTTATATTCATGTACATAATTTTTTTAGTTTCCATATATAGTTATTTATTTTTTTGGAAAAATTTGTTCCACCTCACTTTTTTTTGTTTCTTGTTTTTGTAAATAGGTTACTACTTACACCAGAACTAGGAGTAGGGCTGCTTCAAAAGCATCGATTCGAGAGTACCTCGAGCAAGCCTGATGACCCTCTGGCAAAGAAGAAGGGAGTTGGAAAGTCACCTCCTAAAAAGGTCAGCGCAAAGAAACCCGCCAAGAAGAAAGGAAGAAAGGGTGCCAATATCGGTAGGGATTTTGGAAGGATTTCGAATGAGCAGCAAAAAGCGACGTGATGCACACGAGCTATGGTTGGTTTCAATGATAGAGGAAGCCGATCGCGAGAAGGAATTGGTGAAAAGCGAGTGCGGTTGTTGTCGGATCTAGTGAAGTTGCACCCTTTTTCCGAAGATTCGGGAGGAAGACTTCATCGGTGCTCTCAAAGTGTGTCACTCCGTTTGACTCGAAAGATGAAGAACAGTTCACATTTGATATGGTTGGCCACAATGAGTACCAAAGGAAGCTCTACAATTGTGTGGCACCTCTACCAAGAAGAGGCCAAAAAGTTGTTATCACCTTTCCAAGTCAAAAGCATCCGCCCGAATGTGCCACTAGCAAAGGCGTTTGCTTTAAGGAAAAAGATTGCGTAAGATGAAAAATATAAAAAGTAATAAGTGATATCACTTTGTTGATATTTCCTTTTCTGTCTCTTCCCCTTTCATTATATTTTTATTGACAACTACTTTTTTTTTCCTCGTGCCAACCCTTGCAGCATGGCTCTGATCGAGTTGACCCCAATGTCCCGTTATTATGGCAATGATGTGTTGAGCTCGTTTGCTGACAATGCATATGGTGATTCTCGCTTTCTTGGATGTCGCCGTTTTGTCGTCTTCGTTTGATGACATTGTCCACAAAGACGACTCATTTGGATACTGGTGTTTTTCACCACGAGGAGTCCATGTGAGTTTCTTCTTTTTCTGGCTACTCTGTTATTTTTTTAAAATTTCAACATCATCCATATAGCACTACCTGTTTGCAATTGCGGCCATCAACATGATGCATTTTTTTTTGTGTTAACTATGTTGGAATTTGCATTTTTTGTGTCTTCTGGCCCCCTCAAATTATAATCATGAAAACCTAAGCATCTTGAAAACCTAAACATCATCCATATAGCACTACCTGTTTGTTAGTTGTCTATTGTTGCAATTGAGATAGCTATCCATGTTGCAAACGTTAATTGTCCACTGTTGCAATTCAGTGAGCTTTCCATGTTTGCAATTGGTGTGCAGTATTGTCAACATTACATGTTTTTTTTTCATAAAATCTATGTATATTGTTTTTCCCATGCAGGTTGCGTTGAGGGATGTTGTGAGCATCTATGAAGAAGATAAAAAAACTGAGACTGAATTATTCCGTCGCTTATGTAACCATCTTGAGTTTGAACTTGAGCAGTACACTGACTTTCACAAGGCTAAGCTGGTTAGTAGCCGATTTTTTTTTTCATTCTCCCATGTTTAAAATTGTGTCACTATTGTCTTACAATTGGTAACTTAATCAGGTTGCAATTAAGGCATTATCAGTATATGATATTGCAACCTCACACTTTGAATTCTTCATGCGCATTTTTTGTCCCTCGCCGATGGCGACCATTATTTTGTTTATTGTATCAACCTCATCCATCAACGCATTGATATGCTTGGATTCAATTGACTATGCGTGGGCGGATACAGATCCTGGTTTCCGGCATGATCCCATTATGAAGATGATGCCTTTCTTAAGTGGTGCATTCCAAAAGGTATGCAAGGCAAAGTTTCCTGATTTTGGCAATTGGCAGAAGGCATTGCCCCCTGTTCCAAAAACAGTTTGGGTCACATGATTGCATGTTATTTGTTTGGAAATATATGGAATATTATGATGGCAACGAGGTCAAGTGTGAGACGAATCCGGTAAGTTTCTCTTTGTTTCCTTCTTTGTTGATGTAGATTTCCTTCTTTGTCTATTATTTTGTTTCAACAGTTTGAAATGATCTTTTTTTTTTTTGCGCTTTAAGGGCATGATGTACCGGATCGAGCTGTTCCATTACCCGATGTTCCATATCTTTGAACCAAGCAACGCTACCCGACGAGTTTGATCTTTATAGAGTTGGCGGAAGGAAGCCCGATTGGAAGGCATATGAATGATGAAGTTTAGGCTTCTTTCTTTTATGAAGTTGTAACCAAACAATTGTGTGCACATATGTCTTGTAAATTGATACTCCCCTTTTTGGTGAGATCCAAGTGTTTGTGTATATATTGTTAGCGAGATGATACTCCCCTAGACATATATATATATATATATATATATATATTGTTAGTGTTGCAATTCCCTTGTTTTCTAATCTTGTTGCATTTTTGTTACTCTATATGTTGCAATTATATATACTCCAATATTGCAAATGGTGTTTTTCTTTTTTACAATTTTTTTAAAAATTTGCGGTGTTGCAACTTTAGACATTAGAATGTTGCAAATAGTAATTTTATCGCCTCATGTGCATGTAGCAACTTTATACATTACCAATCCCAAGTGTTTTCATCTTCTCTGTCGACCCTTGCCTTTGCTTTTTCTTTCTGTGGATCGATGTTGCAATTGTATTCGATATCATGTTGCAATTGGATTCACTATCATGTTGTAATTATGGCATTAATTCATTAGTATGTTGCAACTTACTAACGTGCATTTGTTGAAATTTTTGTTGTGATTGTTACATACAAGGAGTTGCAATCGGACATCATTAGCGCTGATTGCAATTGGTGTCCGGTCGGGCACGATGTCGGTGTTTATTTGCCCGTTTTTTTCTTGTTTAATTGTTTTGTAATTGTTCCATAGAAGGAGTTGCAATCGGACGTCACGAGCGGTCGCAATTGGTATCGATTCGGGCCTCGGGCGCGTCCAACCCGACTTGGCGGGGCGCCCACGTGTCAACTAGTGCGTGCAGGGGGGCTGTGCGGCACGGCGGCAAGTAGTGCTCGCGGCGGAGGGGTCGATTGGCCCGATCCTTTTGCGCTCTTCCTCGCGGCGGCGGTGATTAAATCCCCCATCCCGAGGTTTCGTCGGGTGCTCAGCGTGGTGTGCGGGGAAGTGCGGGAAGGCGGTTGCCGCCGTCGTCGACGATTCGCCGGGCGGGTCGCCGCTCGCCAGTCTACTCGTCCGCGCGTCGAGCTCCTCCGCTTAGCCGGTGAGTTCCTCCCCGCCTCCGCCTTGCTCCCCGGCCGGCCGTGCCGCCGCGTCTCTCCGCCCACCTCTCCTTCCGCTTCCCTTCCACGCCGCTCCCCCACCCCATCCAAATCCCGCGGGCTCCCCTACTCCCGGCTCCTCCCCCTACGCCGCCCGGCTCACGGGCCAGCTAGTGCTACATGCGGTCTTCCTCCTCCTCAAGCTTTGCCGTCGCCCGCTCCCGTCCCTAGCCCACGCGATCGCGCTCGTCCCGTTGCTCTCGGCCACTGTGCTCCTCCTCATTGCATGATGGGCCTGTTTGCTTGCATTTACTTCTCATGTTATCCTGTGCTGTAATTATTACATGATTTTGCATGTGATCTGCTTGTTATGTTGTAATTGTCTATGAATTGTTGTTGCAATTGGTTAGACCTCGCGTTTTTAACTCATCTCAACTTTGCATGTCAATTGCTTGTCCTAGTAGCTTAACTCTTTGTATAGTTTAGGATATAGTTTATGTCAGTAGCTTAACTTTATTCTCCTCTGTACCATGCATTAATTAGGTGCTCTAATGTTAGTAGAGATATAGTTTAGGATATAGTGGAATCAGGTGCTGTGATGTTAGTAGAGATAGTGCTCTAATAGATTTGTTGTAACTGGATACCAATAATTGTTGGAATTGATAATATTCCTTGTTGCAATTGGAACTAGGTTGTCCTAGTTGCAGTTTGTTTACATCTTAAAGGCAAGTACATTGTCTGAATATTGTCTGAAGATATTTCACTTCTGTATATTGTCTTTACCAGTAATATTTGTTTTACAAAAATTGAGGCATGGATGTTTGTTTATGTTTTACGAAGCTGCTCTTTCTTCAAATGGTGATACTTGATGAAAATAAGTCTCGATCCAATCAACTCGGAAGAGGATGATGAGTCCTACTCTTCCAATGATGGCGAGGTTTGATACTACTCTTATTTATTTTGTTACCGAGATGGTTATTGGTTTTGAAGCACCTGTTTTTTTGATTTTACTCGATATATTTTGTTGCCTTTGTTAGAGTCCGAGTCATGCTAGCAATCTTGTCAATGTTACCGAGATGGTTAATGCTTTCAAGCATGTGCGTAAAGCATTGTCTAGTGTATGTTCTCAAACTTATAGCTATTTTTTGTTTTATTTTTTTGTAATTGAACTGCAGCTCATGTTTTTTTTGTAAACTTCGGTTCTCGAAGATTCTTTGACAACATTGGTAATCGAAGACGTTCTCGTGCTCATACCAATTGTGAAATGGTAACTCTAGTTGTTAATTATTAATTTTTTTTTGTTTCTAACAACCCTTGTCTTTGTATCCGTATCCACATCCCAGTAGAAATGGTCAATAGCATGTTTAGATCATCATTTCGTCTTCCCTTGCGTTGGCCTCCTTCCTTGCAATTACGTTAAGTTACCCGTTTGCAATTACTTCACGTAAATGTTGCAATTACGGTCGGACAATGTTGTTTGTGTTTTGCGCAGACTACCCGAGGTGTTAGAGGTAGAGTTGAACGTAAATCAACTAATGCAAAGGCAGGTTCCTCGGTCGAGAGAGACCGGTAGTCGGTTCAATAGCCTCTTCTTTGCAAAGAAGATAATAGCGATGTTAGATGACCGCAAGAAGAAGATAATTATAGATCGTGGATTTAGAATTTTATTGGAGTTTGATGGTACGTTTGGCTCGAAAGGATTTGTTCAATGGATTGCGGATCATGTTGATATCGGTTGTGGCGATCTTTTTAGTTGGAGGCAAGGTGATCCCTTTGAACCGTTGTCGCCGCATCTATTTTTAGGGATTCCCATTGGAGGTGATGACATCAAGGAGAAGTATCGCGATTCCATGAAGACGGACTTTCTTGATAAAATTGGTGTTACCTCTCTCCCTTTGATCAAGGATTTCATCGATAAGTTGTTGGGAGACACACTGTCCGATGATAATTTTTCGAGATACTTTATGGTGGTTGTCTTGTCAACTTTTCTATGTGCTAATTCAGATACTTATCCGAGCCCATGGTACCTAGGTGCACTCCTTGATTTATCTAAGGTGACTGAATGGAATTGGTCCAAATTTGTGTATGATTGGATGTTGTCTTCTATAAGGAACTACAGGAAAAAGGGTCGGGGTGTCATTGGTGGTTGCGTATATTTCATTCTTTGTAAGTCTTCTTTTTTTTGAGTGTTTTTTTTTTCCGCATTTAGTTCTTTAAATGTATTCATGCAGCATGTATTAGTGATGCCTTTGTATTTGATATATGTAGGGTTACTACCTTGATTTCCTACACTTTGGAGGACCTCATCAGCTACCTGTGGACATGCCAAGGATCTATTGTTGGAAGGGCTCCATGATTAAGCAGTATTGTTCATATGATCGTGTGTCTCGCAACACTTATGGAAAGAGACTGGTGAGTTGGTTGTCCATTGTCTATGCTGATCTAAGAAGTTAAAAGGCTTTCCACGAGTTTTATTTTTGGCTGTCCATTGTGTAGGTCAAATCTTTGGATGAGACAGTTTATGGAGAAAAGTATGCAGTTGAAGATGCTTGTGTGCATTTTAGAGATATTATGGATAAACATTGTGAATTCATCCGGAAAGAAGTATGTTTGTTGTCTAGTATGTTTATGAGAATTATTGTATCATGAGTTATATATGATTCTTACTTTTAATATGATACTACATTACAGGGACCGAGAATGTATGTCTAAGATTTTCAAAGAGCACCATACTAGACTTGGCTATACATGTGCCGATACTCTTGTTGCCAAGATGTTCTCATACATGCATGCGCTTATGTAGCACATGGTGGCGCTGATGCAAATGTTGAGGCTGATAGTAATCTTTGCTGGCAGACCGGCATCTCCAAGGCGTGGTGTTGATGAAGGTGTTGTTGGTTTTAAATGATGAATTTGAAGCCCCTTTGCCTTCTCGGCACAAGCGGTGAATGAAGTCAATCTTGATGGTGCTTTTGCAAATAATGGTGTTATTGCTTTACTACTCTTTGCCGCAGAACGAACCAAGAAAGATATTGTTGTTCTTTGGTGGTGTTGAGCATCGGTTTGTGCAAAATGTTGATGGTGCTAATCTTGATGAAAGAGAATCTTCTACCACGAGATAATCGAGTCGGATGGCAAGTATGATGGACCTAGTAAGGACAATTCTTTTTGGTTCTCGAGCGCCCCCGATCATATCTCGGAGTAGCTGCAGATCATGACGGTACATGAATTTTCTTTTATTGTTTTGGTTTGTCTATGCTTTGTGTACTAGTTTGGCAACCGAAAAAATTGTTTTCAACATCTTTGTTGTGTGTTGCAATTGGTTATAGTATATTGTTGCAATTGTTGAATCGAGAGGTTGCAAATTCCAATTTGGGATGGAATTTAAAACAAGTCTTGTGTGACTTCAACCAAAGGAAAACTTGTTGCAATTACCGTGATTAATTAGTCGCCGCCATCATCATGGTAGATGAATTTTATTAATTTGGTTTGGGCATGCATTTGTTCTCTTTATTTGTTTTATTTAATATCTTGTGTACTAGTTCTATAGAATCTAAGCTTTTAAATTAATGGCACAAAAGACTCAACATATTTTGGTTTGTCCCTTACAGGAGAAGGGTGCAATAAAAGCAATCCTAGTGTGTCTTTGAATCGTGGTGTTGCTATTGTTTGTGATTTGAATAATTAAAATACCTTGTGATCCTGTTTTTCGGCCAACAAAAAAATAAGTGAACTGGATGAACATCTTTGAAAAGAGTTTCTACTCGTGTTCTTGGTCATCAACATTTGGATAAACATGCATCTCCTGCTGAGCCTGAGAATGGTTAGTGTTTTATTTCT
Source organism: Hyparrhenia diplandra (assembly GCA_015847255.1). Lineage (NCBI taxonomy): Eukaryota > Viridiplantae > Streptophyta > Magnoliopsida > Poales > Poaceae > Hyparrhenia > Hyparrhenia diplandra. Next base: position 70,137 of record JADLZK010004938.1, on the reverse strand, counting down.
TTTTACACTCTATTTACCGACAAAATTACGCTTTTGATTTACTTCAATTATGGTGTTTGAAATGTGCAATGTTTGAAGGTTTCAAACCCGACACAGACGCGATCTTTGTCTACATGGCCTAGTGGAATGCGTTCCATTTACGGAATTGGAGCTACGGACTAACAACCCCCCGGGATGTTGAAGAATGTGCTTGTACAAACTTCTAAGAGACCAAGCAACGTAAAAGCGCAAAGGGAAATCGTCCTTCCACAATTGAATTAGTTTCTTCGGATGGCTCACCAGGTCTACCTAACTTCTTCCTTGTTTGTTTTTTTTGTCATGTTGCAATTGGATTCAGTAATTATGTTATTATCATGTTGCAACTAAGTAACTTTCATTGTTGCAAATGGAAACTACATGGTGTTACAAATGTGTCTCGAACGATTTGCAATTTTACTAGGATAGTCCTTTTTGCCATTTGTGATGAACCATGTTTGGAAATGTGTATGAACCAGGTTTGCAACATTGTTTTCAACAATTCATAATTTATGCGGGATGTAAGAATGTTGCAATTGGATTCGATAACATGTTGTAATTATGGTAGTTCATACGATGCAACTCATTGAACAAGGTTTGATGTTGCTTCATGATTTTTTAATTTGTTCCTATATTTTGTTTTCCGGATGCAAGTGCTTTGGTACAAAAAAGGCCAAAAAGGAGAATGAATGCATCTCAATCTTCAAGTGGTGCTAATGTGTCCCCCAAGCCTCGAGATAGAACATCTATACAAGTTGGTAGATCCCCACCGAGTCTTGTTGGAAATGGTAATGATGGTGTCAATAGTGGTGGTACAAGTCTTCAAGTTGATCATCCAAAAGCCGTTCTTTGGATCCTCTTTGAAGAAGCCTGTACAATTTAACAGATCCTAGTATTCCTTCATTTAGATTGTTAGAGGATGAGGATGATTTTGGAAATTTTGTTCAAGATCCTAAAATGAGGCGACCTTTTCCTACATCTACGTCAATGTCTTGTCCAAATTGAGAGAGCTAAATCATATCCATTTGGTGGAGTGAGGTCTGCTAAAGCTAGTGTTGCTTCTGCTGTTGTGCATTTACAAGATACGGTACATTGCTAATGAGCAGAATGCTGTCCCTCAACCAAACAGGAGTGGAAGGAATTGCAATGTTGAAACGGTAAGCTAATGTTTTATATTAGATCATGTATTAGTTAGACATGTTTTAATCTTGTTTTTGTGTGTAATTATGTATAGAATTAATATATTTTCTTATTTCTTGATTAGGACCATATCACTATGGTGTCTCTTCCTCTTACTGAATATTAGGAGGATGGTGAACCTTTGGGCCGCCGCTGGCTGCTTTCGGCTCCACCCCGTTCCACGTGTTGTAGTCGGTTCCACTGGACTGTGATGCCCATTGTATAACGGATCTTCCAATCTTTCACCTTTCTCGGAAGTTTGCTATTATTGGAACACCTCTTTAGTTATTGCAACGGCATTTTGGATTTTTGTGTGAAAAACTTATGTAATTTATCATTAGACATTTTTGTAAATACAGTTAACACTATTGTGTACCTATTATTTTATCGATGAATGTTGTATATATTGAGCTGTGTGTGTGACATTGTTGGTTCTGTATGGTGGATTGTGTGTTTACAGGTCTTTTTTACGTGGTCTAGTCCGAGCGTATTATGAAACAGGACTATGAGTAGCCTATTAACATGAACTACTTGTTTTTGTTTTATGGTTTAAATTTTGACTTGTTTTCTATTAACTTGTTTTGCGGATACCTACAGGATTATCTACTCCACTGCGAGAGGGCTCGCCTTTCTGCGCACATGGTTTCACCTCTTCGTGCGCAAGGTGCATTTGGGAGTGATTCTTTGAGCAGTGAAGCTTTTTGGCAGCCTTCAAGCTCTAAAGTTGCTTTTCATCGGCCAAACCTTTTGCACAACCGAGCAGCTACCAGATTGGCCCGTTAGCTGTACCGCACCAGAAGATTAGAGTGTCAAAGGAGGAGCGCGAGTTGTATGAAATAGCTTTGGAGATGGGTGCAGATAAAGCAAACCACAAGTGAGTATGAAATTTCTATATTGCTACTGTTTTGTCTTGTATTGCTACTTGTTTTGTGATGCATATTTACAATGATCTCCACTTTTAGAAGAGTCCATGTTTGGTGTTATGATAATTTATCGGCCCTTTTGTGTGTCTGCAATAGTGTGGTCACCAACATGTTGCAATTGTGTCACTTTTAGTGTTGCAAATCGACCACGATCCATTGTTGCAAATGGTAACTTAGCGTACCGTTGGTTGTTGCAACCTGTTGTCAATTGTTTGCTTTGTTAGGACAGCACCCTTCTCTTGTGTATTGTTAATCCATAGAGGAAAAAAATTGTCTGTTATTCCTTTGTTTGTCGTCCCGGGACAGTCCCTAACTTGTCTATGTTTTTCCATAGAAAAGAATTGTATATTGTCTCATTGTTTCTTGTGCTAGGACAGGACTCTTCTCTTGTGTATTGTTAATCCATAGAGGAAAAAATTGTTGTCTGTTATTCCTTTGTTTGCTTGTCCCCAGACAGGTCCCTAACTTGTCTCTGTTTTCCATAGAAAAGAATTGTCTATTGTCCATTGTTTCTTGTGCTAGGACAGGACCCTTCCAAATTGGCAGAAACTAGATTGTGAATGGTTCATTATTGCAAATGGTACATTACTGGCCCTTTTGTGTGTTTGCAACAGTGGTCATCAACATGTTGTGATTGTGTCACTTTCAGTGTTGCAAATGTATACAGTCCATTGTTGCAAATGGTAACTTACCAGCCGCGGAGTATTGCAATTGTGGTCATCAACCTTTCTTGTGCTAGGACAGGACCCTGTCTTGTCTAATGTTGATGTTTTCATTTGTTATGCAGTCTTCAGATTGTGAACTACAGTCTTGTGATTGTGAAGATGAGTGCGCTACTCTCTTTGAAACCTGAAGGAATTGTTAACTGTTTTGTTATCAATGCTTTGTGTAGACTCTTGTTTGTAAGGAAGCACCCTAGGACATCGAAGAAGCATTACTTCTTCTCCAAAGTTGGGGTAAGTTTTGAAAAAATCATTACTCCTTGAATGAAATGACCCTGTAAATCGTTATTCATGTCAATTTTGTTGTTTAGGATTATCTGATTGGTAATCATGGTGTGAATGATGTCAATGAGAGTCAGCTTCGTTCAAATGCTTTGAAAAGTTTTCAAGGTGCCAATAAAGCTCGTTGGTTGGGTACTAGAGACAACATGAAGGTAAGTATCCTATAACTGCAATTAGTAACTGTTTTTGCTGAGTTTTTTAAAAAATTATGGACAAAAAACTTTGCTTATGGCAGATGTATTTCCCTATCTTGTTCCGTGGTCGCTGGCATGTTGTGGTTGTTGTTCCTGAACAGAGAAGGTGCATTGTTTTGGATCCCTACTGCGCTTGCTTGGGAGTGGATTTAGCTTTCAAAAAGGCTCTTCAAGATGAATTTGTGAGAACCTTTTCATTGAGTCTGCTAGCTCTATTATCTTGGTAGAACTTATGTTGATATTTGTTTTGTATTTGATTTCTCAAATTTAGTCGGCAAATATAGAAGAAATCTGGAAACAAGTTGTTCAAATTGACTATGGATGGCATGGATACAAAGTGGTGCACGATCCAAATATGTTGTTGCTTTGAGTGACGAGTATGTTTATTTCAGGTTCTGATTGTTTTGATTTCTTATTGATCTTTTTGCCTTTTTTGTTTGTAACTATGTTTTTGTACTAGCAGATTTCTAAATGAGAGTGGAATATGTGCTATGATGAATTTGGAACACTTTGATGTTGGAGTCGATTATGAAAGACAAGTACGGTCAGTGATGTTGGAAACCTTCGCATCAAGTACTTAAATGATCTGGTGTTTTGTTCGAAAAATATTGCAACTTATGGTGCAAACAAAATTAAGGAGGTAGTATTAGCCGCTTAGTTACCGTTTATAGTTTATTGAACACAATCGACATGGTTTTGGGTCTCATTATATTTTTGGTATTTCAGGTGTATATGGAGAAGTTTGGACAAGCTATCGATTATAGGTCTATGCAAAGTAGTAGAAGAGGCCATGATCTCCATTTACTAGTTAGATCTTGTTAAGGATGGTACCATCTTGAAGGTGTTTAATGATGCTGAGTTCATAGTTTGTAAACAATCTGTTACATCTGTTTGGTAACTTGAAGTGTTGTAACTAGAGATTATACATTGTTGCAAATGGTAACTTAGCAGGTGTTGGTTGTTGCAAATGTGGTCATGAATCTGCTACATCTTGTGTCTCTTTTTTATCAATATATTCTGAATTGTGTATTGTGAGTTGTTTGTTGTTATAGGATAGTTCCCTGTCTTGTCTAATGTTATTCAATAGAAAAAAAAATTGTTCGTAACTGTTACTGAGATGAAGTTGCAATCGGAGATGATTAGCAGTTGCAATTGGTTGCTACAGTCAAGTTGCCATTGTGCTGTAGTCACGATTGCAACTCATAGTACAGTGAAGTTGCAAACGTGTGTCCAGTGTTTGTCAGTATTCTTATTACACATGTATACTTACTGGCAATATTCATATTAGTATATCTGTTTTCCAGATACAGCAAGTAGCAAACATGTAAACATTTGTAATGGTGTAGTGATGTAACAACTTATAATTTGTACAGGTACATAAATATGAACTACTTGGCCAAGTATATTGTATTAACTTATAAGTAGCTACCAAGTATATTCATATTAGTATATCTGCCACTCGCCGGCGAGCACCTAATTATAGCACCTGCGTTCAAATGGCAATAAACATTCATCATTGATACGTAATTAAGGCGCTGGCATGCAAAAGACCCTATCCCCTTCTATAAATAATTGTATCCAATTAGCACCTCCCTCCTTCCCGACCCGGCCTCCCTCTCGCCCCTATGCCGAGACCCCGCATGCAGTCGGCCCGCTGATTTCTCGCTCCATCCTCGTGGAGGCACGGCAGTCGGCCCGCTGATGTGCATGGATCTCGCTGCTGTGGCCAGCCTGCGTTGATGAAAGCGCGCGGTGGCTCGCCCAACGGAGACGGCGGCCCCCTGCCCCGACGGTGTGGCAACCCGCCCACACGAACGACGCCCAGGCGAGGTTGCTGGAGAAGTGGAGAGATCGCGCGCGGTGTTCATGAAGGCGGTGATAGAGCCTCTTCTGTCTCGGCCCTGGTCTCCCTCTCATAGCTCGTTGACTGCTGGATGCCGTGGTCGGCTGTGGTGCAGATCACCGGCGAGAGGGTAGATAGATCCACAATCGGTGAGTATCCCTGGAGTTCTATTCTTGGCGTAGGTAATAAATCCGTCCTGGCTCATGGCAGGTTGGCCTGATTTGTCTTTCAAATTCGTCCCTGCATATCTGTGATTCTCCGTGCATGTGGCTGTAGCGCTTGCATGTTCACTGGCGAGGTGGCGGCGGATCCATAGGAGATCGAGGGAGGAGGATGGATCTCACGACGCGGCTCATCCCACCCCGTGCGGACCGTAGCCACCAGCGGCTTCGCATCTTTGCTTCATGGCTCGTCTGACCGTCGCTGGGATACCTGCTGATGTGCTCTGATGTCCTTGCCGCCGGTGACTGTGTCAAGACAGCATGTGTGCTTGCAGTCCTGATCCCCCAGAACTAGGACTCGAGGCGGAAGCACAAACATGGCAAGAATCAAGTTGGAGGAGTATCTGTGTTCTTTACTTCTTTACGTTAGTCCTTACAGGAATGATGGATGTATTGGATTTTTATTAATTTGGGACCTTAGTTTTTTCAACTCTCGCTTAAGAACTTGTTGCTATGGATCTTTTGGATTTCATTGACTTTTTCATGAATTGAGCAAAGCGTTTGTAGCAAGACGGACGTGACTACGTGAGGAACATTATTTACTTGTTCAATGTTTTTGAACGTGAGCAACATTGTACAGATGTTTAATGTTTTTTTTTTTTCTAATTTTTTTTTACAGATTGATGAAGGAACCTATAATTATTGGCTCAGCAATTAACTTTATAATGTTAATTTACACAGATGGCATGCATGTTAAAGCTTTAGACTTCCAACAAAAATAATACATTTAGTAATACAAAGTTTACGTCGTGCCAGTGAATTATTTATCGCTCTCATGCCACGAAGGAATTATTTACTTAACCAAATGATACTAATAGTAATAAAAAATTATCCTGATAGCAACCGCCCACGCCGGTGATTGGCTCAGTCAAATTTACCGGTGATAATCAATTAAGGAATTATTTACTTACTAAAATGTTACTAACAGTAATAAAAAAATAGCTTGCTCGGTTGCCGGACACGCCGGTGCTAAACTCACGAAAATTTACCGCTTTCATACCAAGAAGGAATTATTTATTTAACTAAATGATACTAATAATAATAAAAAATATTCCAACCGACAGACACCGGTGATTAGCTCACTCAAAATTACCACTCACGGGACATGAAGGAATTATTTACTTAATAAAGTAGTAATAAAAATATTATCATTCGGATATTAGTAGTAATAAAAATTATTTACTTAACCAAATGCAAATTTTCTTCGGACCACATGATAGTAGTAGTAATAAAAAAATTATTCAGATATTAGTAGTAATAAAAAATAAAAGTGATAATTATTTACTGCACATGAGCATGTTCGGAATTATTTATCAGGGCAAAAGAAAATACTAATAAAATATCATCATTCGGTACCGCACACGTCAAAATAAAACTACTGTCAGGCTTGATACTATATAAAAATTACCGTTCAAAAAATTGTGATAGGTAATCAATTCGTAGCATTTAATTCCACGTACAGCCTCTCCAACCTGAACAAGCGCAAGTGGCAGTAAATGACGCCATTCATTAAAGCTCAGTTTGTTATGCATGCACAGTTGATTGGACAGTTTTACTCATCATTTACTCAGCCATGCAGATTTAATTGGACAGCTGCCTCGCCGGACCTGCTGCCGCCCGGCCACCCGCGCGTTGGTTAATAACCAACAGCCAGGCCATAGATTAGTGGGGTCCTATAGATATATATATATAGAGAGAACGTTATCCCATTATCATGCACACACAACCTTGTGTGTAACCATGTACACTAGTGATCTGGGCGCTTGATTTCCCATCCAAAGGCCAGGAAGTGAGGACTCAAATTTTTACAATAACACGCCCGCACGTGTTGGTCTTTTTGCAAAACCACCCCCGCACGGTGCCACCCCTCGAGGCCCATTCGCGAGTACAAGCCGCGGATTGAACCTTATCGCCGCTTGAGACCGCCAGCGTCCTGTCGCCGTTAGGGCACGGCCCGTCGGCCACCGCCACGCGAAGCCGCTGCAAAATTTCTTTGCTCGGTTTGTTTGCCCCTTGGATGGCAAATCGAAGGCCCGATATCGCTAGTGTGCACGCGTTTGCACATAAGGCCGGGTGTGCCGCGGGATACGTTCTCATATATATATATATATATATATATATATATATATATATATATATATATATATATATATATATATATATATATATATATATGGTAATGTCTTATTTTTGGCCGTGCATTATCTGGTCCTATCGTGCGCACACGCACATGCACACCCATACGACCGCTACTCCACCTCAACGCTTCATCTCATCTCGGATACGGCCGCATGTGACCGGGCGCCCTCAACCATTCATTTCCCCGTATGGTGGCCTCGTCTCTCTCTTCCCGGCGACCGGCAATTGCGAGCTCCTTCTCGGTGAACTCCTCCTCGAGATGCGCTCCACCGCCTCCCATGCCCAAGCCAACCGGAAGCTCCCTCCCGCCCCGTTTGCACCGCCATGGTTGATCCGCCCCGGAGATTGGGGACTACCGCCCCAACCCTTCGTCGTGTTCATCGGGCAATTGGCCACTCATCGGCGACGAGCACCCACCGTGTTCACGTCCCGCCTCCCCCCCCTCAGTGCGAAACCGAGCTCTCGGCCCTAACTTAAGCTATTTACCCTTGGTAGCACGACGGTTGGGTGATCGACCCCGATCCGATTCGGCGGCTACAACACCAAGGCCATGCCCCCGCATCTGCTATGCTTCTAGATCTGGTACACATAGCGGTGGTGAGCTCCTGCCCGATGGATCTATGCTTGTTGTGTTTGCGTGTTGTAATTTGGGGATCTAGGGTTAGGGTTAGTGTTTGGGTTGCTCGTTCTGTCAATGCTGCACTAGCACTGCATATGTGGTAATCACATTCAGGCAGATGACGTTTGTGTTCATGTGCTTAGTAGCTATTTTTCTTAATTTGTTAAGGCAATTTTTCTGCTATTTTTTTTTGGCACTTTCATCCAGGACACATTTAGTGGGCCGTGTCCCCACACTAGTTGTAGGCCTACCACTATTCAGGTTTTAGCAGGTTTAATTGGTAAAGAAATGTAACCTGTCTGCCTCCTGCTGTTGTTTTGCAGCCATGCCAATGTCATTAGCAAACACCCGACCCCTAAGAATTTTATTGTGAGCATGTTGTCATGTGTCCTAGATCAAATACTACACACGCTTCATCTCTGTTGCTACTGTAAAAACAAATGGAAAGAGCACAATGAGTAATGAGTAATTTGAACTTTACTAAACATGCAAGTCTGACAACTAATCAAACACCAATGTAACCCTTACCCTGCTCTTAAAATCTTCTCACTTAGTAGCAGATCTCGTTGCTTATACATGTTTTTCCTATATATATACATAGGTCTTGATGGTCTACCTTCTATCTAGATTAATCTTTGTTGGAAAGGGTCTGGGGTTTTTGTTTCTTCTTTCTGTTTTGTTCATCTGTTTCCTAACTGTTGTATGAACTACTTATCCAAACCATTTTGCCACCTTTAACTGTTCTATTTAAGCAATAATATAGCATTGCATAGGCAACAATAAGGTTTCACACCGACAATAATATAACATTGGATAGGCAATAATATATCATTTAAATAGGGAACAATATCAGTTTTTCTCTTTGTTATGCTGACAGCCTGATCATGAATGGCACAGATGCTCGCCGACGTAGATTAATCTTTGTTGGAAATGGGCTGGGGTTTTTGTTTCTTCTTTCTGTTTTGTTCATCTGTTTCCTAATTGTTGTATGAACTACTTATCCAAACCATTTTGTCACCTTTAACTGTTTATTTAAGCAATAATATAGCATTGCATAGGCAACAATAAGGTTTCACATCGACAATAATATAAAATTGATAGGCAATAATATATCATTTAAATAGGGAACAATATCAGTTTTTCTCTACTGTTATGCTCGACGACCTGATCATGAATGGCACAGATGCTCGTTGACGAGATTAATCTTTGTTGGAAAGGGGCTGGGGTTTTTGTTTCTTCTTTCTCGTTTGTTCATCTGTGTCGTGAATCTGTTGTATGCACTACTTATCCAAACCATTTTGTCAGCTTTAACTGTTTTTATTTAAGCAATAATATAGCTTTGCATAGGCAACAATAAGGTTTCACACCAACAATAATATAACATTGGATAGGCAATAATATATCATTTAGATAGGGAACAATATCAGTTTTTCTCTACTGTTATGCCGACGACCTGATCATGAATGGCACATATGCTCGTCGACGTGGGCGTGCTCGCCAACAACGCCGCCTATCCTACCCCCACGCACGCTTAGTTGCACGAGGTGGACCGGGAGCTAATGCGTAGCCTGGGTCAACGTCGAGGGCGCCACGCGACGCCGTGCGCTTGGCATGGTCGATGAGAAGCGAAACGCCATTGTCAACATTGGCCGTGCCGCCTCCGTGCCTTCCGATCTGCTCTACTCCGCCTCTACGCCGTGACCAAAGTGTGAGTTCCCTGTTTTCCTGCTCTTGATTCACTACTGTATTATTGGCTATTTATGCTGCAGTTGTAAAGGCTATAGCTTAAATTTGCTCGATTGTAGGATAGATGGCAGTATTGGAAGTAAGATTGGCTGATTGAGAACAATGGAGTACGTCTTTTCTTGCTTGTTTTCATCAACTTTAGCACTACAACCTGTGACATGAGCCTTCACTGTGTAGGCAACAAAATTCTTATGAAATACTATGTGTGACCTATGTAACCATCTTGAATGCTCTTGCTGGTTAGCCATTTTCCTAAGATCTCTTGGTCATTAGCCGCTTTTACTCTATTTGTATTGTTCTGTAGTATAAGATGAACTATTGTGGTGTCCTGCAAGCCATGTCTTACTTCAGATGAGTACTTGAGTAGTGTCATGTTGGTGTCCTGAGTTTATTTTGCTTTGAATAACAAAAGGTTGTTAGGTGCCTCCATCTGTTCTGAATCTTACATAGAATGGTCATATACCTGATAGTAAGTATCATTTTCTGATTGTTGCTTTGAGAACTCTTCTAACAGAGATCTTGTTAATTTGAACTTATTGATGCATCCTTTTTTGCAATTTCTGATTGATGCATGCTAACGGATGCATGTCACGTCCTTTAAAAATAACACAAGACAATTAAATATTTTTTGGATTATAATTGCAATGCCCCCACCCAAGCAATGTGTATGGCACAATTGTCTTTTAATTGCAATGCCCCCCTACCAGTCAATGCTTTAGGGCAAATTGTTTTTTAACCGATAACACCAAACGATAAAAATGTGAGCATTTTTTTGTGCAGTTTTTCTGATTGACATGTCCAAGATATGAAATCTGACATGAATTGCTTTGTTAGGTTTCTAAAAAAAGTGAGCCAGCAAGCTAAATTTACTTTTTATGCAAAAAGAACAACACCTTTGTAGTACCTTTTTGCAGTGAGGACATTTGTAGCCTCAAATCGCTGAACATCTACATGGCAGCTTGGGTCATATGGTTTTTGTGATAGCCTCAATCGGTTTATGCTTTTTGCCTAACAGACCACTCTTATCATGTGGTAGAAAACATTAGAATTGCTTTCAATAATGAGCATCTTATATCATCTCGCAACTTTTTTGTTTATGGATATACATCCCTAACAGACGACCCCATGATTGGAATTTGTTTAGGGAATACACTTGATTTGCTTACACAAAAAGGACTTAATTTGGTTTTGTTTTGTTAAAATTTGATTTTCTTTTTATTACAGCTATCAACATGAACCAGGTGGGCGATGTTTCAGGTGGAGTTTGCGGTTCCATACAGCGGGGCCATGTGTTGTGTGTTTATGCCTGAAGATACCTAATGTACTCGATGATACCCAATGAAGCTGGAAATATTGTGCAATAGCGTAGCATTTAACGAGAAGGAATTGTATATTAGATTGACCCCATTGACACTTTTGTACAAATTGTCGCCACAAAAGTACATACTTGAGATTTGTCATCTGTATGCATTTTTTAAGAAATTTCTTTTTCTTTTGAGTATGTGTGTGTATTACCAATAAATTTTGGTCCTGTTAGTGTAACACTGTTCAGGCTAGCAACTTAATTCATTTTTTTATTAAACGGGAGGGTGTACAAGCTTCAATAGACGAGATGGCACACATGGTCCGGGAGGAAACACTGAGGGGACATCCGATATTGCTCGTTCGGACCAATTATTACTCTAAAAGGGAAAAAAATTGATCGGTGGGAATTGTCTTTCTTAAAATAGACTGTGGAGGCTATAAGACTAATGGCTGCACGTGCAGCCGTTAGCCGCCTCCCTATATATATATAGGAAAAATCTTTTCTACTCCCTAGGGAACTACTCCCACCAACATGCACGTACAATTCCAGGTCGCGCGTAGGACGGTGTGATGGCAGGTTAAATTAGCGGGTTACACCAGACCCGTCCTATTTTTTAGCTACTGTAGTTGGATCTTCACGGTCATTAATTATCCGGCCACCGGCTTATTTTTTAGTTCAAAATCATTCATTCATGTATATACATCCGGCTGGTATTTCTCGAGCCTCATCCTGGCGACGCACCTGACACTGCCAGTTTTATTCTTCCGACCGGCGGCGCGCGGCATCGTCGTGGGATCCATGATCCCTCTTCGTCAATGGTGCATTGACGGCAACCCCCCATGCGCCGCCGATGGATCCAAGGTGCCCCAGCGTCGCGGCCCTTGGCTCCACGGAATGGAGACGACGGAGGCCTTTCGATCCATGCCATGCAGGAACACTACGCTAGGTGACTTTTAAAGCCAGCGATCGGAACAAGACAGAGCACACGCAGTTCTGAGCAAATCTCTAGAACCTGGACAAACCTGTTGCTTGCTTGTTTCATGTCATGTTCCAGAGATTAGTATACAAACATACTCCGATCATGTGTGGTCTAAGTATGCACATATACTATCTAAAATCTTGGCGTATGTGCGTACTCTATTGCAAAAAAGGAGTATATATATATATGCATGCTAGCTAAATCTGGACGTATGTATGCATACTAAAAAATAAAGTAGTCATACATACTCCTTTTAAAAAGTATGAATAAATACACCTTCCAAGAAAAAAAAATGTATGAATATATACTCCTTTCAAGGAAAAAAAGTATAAGTATATACTCCTCTTAAAAAGTATGAATATATACTCCTATGAATATATACTCATATATACTATTATATGAAAAAAAGTATGAGTAAATACTCCTCTTCAAAAAAAGTATAAATATATACTCAAGAAAAAAAGTATGAGTATATACTGTCTTAAAAAAGTATGAATATATACTCTTATATGAAAATTAAGTATGTGTATATACTCGTGTATATACTCTTCACTACTTGCATGTTCGCAACAAGGCAAATACGCATGGACTCTCCCAGCCAACATTAACAAACTATTAAATAACGTGAGTAGTGAGATCCGTTTTTCATGGAAGTACGCGTGGCCACCTGCCTTTTATCTCGTATGCACCAGCGGGTCACGTTCTCAACCCATTAGCTTCAACGGACTGCAGGCCGGACTCTTTACTGTGCGGTTACTTAAGTGGGAGTAACTACTGCAGGGAGTAAAAAAAAACTCACCCTATATATATATATATAAAGTACGATATATATTCCCCTGGGACCGATTAATAATCGGTCACCGAGTCCATTCACCGAGCCCGACGCAAACCCACGCGCCGGTGACCCTCGCACGCCCGCGCCCAACATATTCCTAGCCGACCTCGGGTGTTCCCCGCGGCGGTTCCCGAGCCACGAGCTCGAGCTGATATCCGTTCCGAAGCCCCCACGATTTTCTGCGGTTATTATTTCGTCACCCCGGCTACTCGGTGTCCTCCTTCCCTCGCCGCCGGCACCGCCCGTCCGCCGCCCTGGCTACCCACGCTGCTGTCCCGCTGAGCGCCGTGCGCCCGGGTGCCGTCCCGCAGCTCCGTGCGGCTGCAGACGCAGCGTCACGTAGGGAAGCCGGACGCACTGGCGGCGGCCCGTCCCTTCCACCAGCAGCGGCGCACGGCCCGTCCCTTCTCCAACCGGTGGGGCGGCCCCGCCCTTCCCCGACCCGCGGCGGAGCGGCACTACCCCTTCCTCCGCTGGTGGCACCGCCGGCCAGCCCCTCCAAATCAGATCCGGCCAAGTCGCCCTTTCTCTCCCGTCCTCCGACGGCGGCGACGTCACACAGCCAGACAGCCCTGCGTCTGTTCCTCCAGGTGCCCCTCCTCCAGATCCCCTTCCCCAGCTCGTCGTTTGCAAATCTTCTACTCCTCCCCTTCTCCTTCTTGATTCGATTTAATCATTGGAATACTCCTCCCCTTCTCCTTCTTGATTCGATTTAATCATCATTGGAATGCAGGATGTGTTCCCTGTGAGTCATCGATTATTGGCACATGCGGTGGCTAGGAAATCATTTTCAATTGCAGCAAGGTGAGTTTGTCTCTGCCAATGATGGTTCGATGCAGCTTTCAGTTAAGGATTTAGTACTGTAATTCCCAACCAGTAGATTAAGGAAGAATTCATGTTTTTTTGTTTCAATGTTGTTTTCTCCCCTTTCACCTGCCAAGCAGCGGATCCTAAGTCCGCTTGGAGCTCCTCCAGCCATGTTTCCGTGAAGTAAATAAATATTTGTGGATTCCGTGATGATCCAGTGATCCACTGATCTGCAACTGGACACTATTGCCAATGATATGGAGAAAGGAGATCGATCAATCTTGTTTTTTTCTGAATGAATGAATATTGTGATTAATTGATGCAGCAGGCAGAGTGAATGAATATTGTGGTTTCAAGTACGGAGAGATGCTGCCGCAACCTTCTGAAGATCAAAGAAGAGCAGAGGTGGGATCTGAGCGGCCGTGGGTACCTGGAGGACGCGCCGGTGACCTGCACGACGCCTGTCTGCCTGTCTGGCGTTCACCAAGAATCGCCGCAACAAGCCTGCTGCACGCCTTCTACTCCCTCAACGTAACCTACGTTGGTATGCGACCAGTCACTGCTTCTTCCATGCTGTCCGCCTCCATTCTTCCTCCTCGATTGCTTTTGTTTGAAGTGAGCATTGTTGCTGCTACTGCTAGGTTATATAAAAGAATCACCGTATAAAGCTCTTGTTCATGGACTATTTTGGTCCTGTTTTCTCCTTTTCTAATTTGAAGTTCATTGAATTGTAGTAAGCGTAGCATGTACATCATTCGTACAATTATCATTACATATGAATAGTTAATTTATTGGTGCTCATTTTTTTTTCCTGAAATGGCTATTTACATCTGAATAGTTAATTCCAGCAGCAGCTCAGTTCTTGTGCAAATGCAAGTGGACAACAACACATCAGTAGCTTTGCTCTTCCATCAGGTAGCAGCGACCGTAGCTAAGCATCAATTCACTTTTGAGTGAAATGTGCCTTCATGATAGTGTATGTAGCTTGCTGCTAACTAATACCTCATAGGTCCTGTAGTTTGGATTGGCATTACCAATGTATTGGAAACTGACCATATTAAAAGTTAAAACCATCTGAAATGCTGTTAGAAATGTATGTTTATAAATCTGTCTTAAATATTATTATGCCATGAAGTGATGACTGAAACATGGCTATTAAGAGAAATATATTTGTTGCAATTTGAACTGAATTTCATTTTTGTTTTGCAAATGCAGGTATGCAGATATGCACGCTTCACACACTCTGGCTTTGAGGCTAGTGTAGGCTCCGTTGAGATGGATCTGCACATGGATGTGCATTTGCAGGTCAGTGCCCCTCCCTTTCTCCCCTGATTCTGAATCTGCACGGCAATTGAAGACTTCATGTTTTCTTGTTTTAAATCTGCCTGCAGCCCGCTTAGCCGCCCCTACTGCTTGCTGGCGCTGGGCGCTGCCTAGGTCGCCCCCCGCTGCACAGCCCCTCGTGGCTTTGCCACCTGCTGGCCTGATTGGAGTTGAATGGTTGCGCCCACCAGATGCTAGATTCTCACAACGGTGGCCGCAAAAACCTTATCTGCTTCAAAAGTTATGCTCCAACAATTCATCTGTGTTGCCTTTCCAATTTGATTCCTGCTTGCTTCCATTTTCAGATTTTTAACATCGACGTGCAGAACCTAGAGATTTACATCAATTTGAAGGCGGTGTAGGAAGAACTGTCTTGAATCAACTGAATTATCTTACTGTAACCTAGATTGGCCATTTTCTGGTAATTCTCTGATGCGCGAGATATCTAAATGCAGTAGAGGACCTGTTAACAGAGTTATGTATTCTGTTTAGGGACATAATAAAGTCTGCACTTCTTGCTTCCATTTTGAGATTGTTCCATATGCCAAGGTTTTGTCTTTTTTATTATATTTTTATTCCACTATATGCTATATAAGTACTTTTAGCTATCTCTGATCTGAAAACTATCTCGCATATTCATATATATGATTCATATGGTTGTTAGTTTAGGTGCTTGCATTCCCATGCTTTTTTTTCTTGTTGATAAGTTTAATCCACGGGTCCCATCCAACTACAATCAGAACTTTTTATGAACTCATTAATCGACTAGCTCACTCCATTTCCTTGTTCCCTCTTAAGTGGATGAATGACAATACTTGTAGATTTTTCACCCGAGTTCTCTAATCAGCAAGTATCATTTATGTATTTCATGCTACCATTAAAATTGTGTACATTTCCTGGTGATCTATGAGTCCTTAATTATTGTTGGTTATTTGTGGGGCAGCATGATTTGGTTTTTGGCCTCTGTTCTCTAATCAGCATGATTTGGATTTGGGGCATCACAATTTGTCTATATGATACATGATGATGTGCTGTCTTTCTCTTATACTAGAAGCTTGAAGGATATGGATTTGTGATCCATGGATTTTTTGCCCCTACTGCACATATATGATATATTTGATGATAATCTTGTTTTAAGTCCTTTTTTTTGTTGACTGTTTAGAATAAGAGATCAAAAGAATGCTACCCATGCTTGAGTTCAGATCCAAATGTAGCACCAAGTTGACGCCATTCAATTTATATGGCTCTATGTGATAAATTTAAGCGCATTAGTTCAGTTTTTGCAAACCCAATATGAAAGGTAAAATGATAGGGCCGTTAGTAATATACTATCTAGTAGTATAAGATTTTGTGTTTTGAAAAGTAGTAGTACTAGTACTTAATCTGTCACCATAGTATAAGCTGATCTGTGATCCAAAAGGGAGAAACTCAACCTCCCTTGGATGAAGGCCTTTTGGACCTGCGACTTTACATAGACAAGTACCAAATTTAATTAGGTGAGCTATCTGTATCTGTTTCCTTGATAACACTGATTTTGTTGTTGTTGTCGTACTGTTTCACCACCAGGCTCTAGATTAAGGGCAGTGGAAAAACATGGCAGCATGACCGGAGGAATCGGTTGAGGCATTTTGTTACTGGTGGCTATCTGCAGAGTCATGATAGGAACTTAGGAAGTACACATGTATCGTTGGCAAGAGGTGGGTTTATCGTACATGGCATTGTGTTACTGCTATGCCTGACTGAATTTTTAATTGTTTGTCACTCTTGGAATTTGTAGTGTTAATTTGCATTTACTATAAGATTTTGATTTACAAAATTTAAAGTATTAATTTACTACAGTTCAGCTTGTAATGATCGTTTTTTAATATGTATCACCTTCTTTAGTCTACTGTTTTGCTATTAGTGATATTTGTTACAATACAAGAGAATATATTTCAGATAGCATAGCTTCAGTTTTTAGTCCAAATGAGTCATTTGCTTTTCACTTGTCTAAACTGAGCACAAAGAAATTTATTTTGAACCATAAAATTTGATGCCAAGTTCATTCAGTAGAATATTTTTACTTTGTTGTACTCATGACAGATTAACTTACCTGCTTTTTGCTTTATAAGCTCTGTTTGTGGATGTGCAGTGCCCGGGTGCAGGACTGCCACATCTTGCTTGTACACATGTTGATTGCCGAGCTTGCATCATTTGGATGGAGTCGTCCGTCCCCTCGAGGTTTCCTCTACCCTCATTATTATTCCACTATTCATACATCTCTTTTTGATGTCCCATTAAGGCAGTGTCAATTTAGTTTCACTATTAATTTGCTTTATAAGTTTCCTTGTTGTTCATCTACTGCAGTGTAAAATTGTGACCCCTTTTCAACCCATGAAACTGGATGTATCTATATGCAAGGCTAATGGACACTTTCGCAGGTTTGGTGTTGAGTATAGATTTTTTTTTTCACGTCTCCAAAGGGATCCAAAGGGTCAATGGTAAGTCGGATCCAGTACACATTATTTTGGTTTGCTTCAATTCTAGCCCCACCGTGAGCTGTATTCTTTTGGCTGAGAACAAGTTTGGACGCTCAAACGGATCATCACTGCTTGTTGCGGAACTTGTTATTTTAAAGAATAATGAAAAAAGGTGTGCTTTATGGTGCTCTCATGTTGGACAATATTAGTTTGGTCCTATTATATTCCCTTAATTTGGGTGATGCTAATGTTTAGTCTTTTAGTACCATCTGCAAATTTCAATGCTTCCCTAGTACTTCTGTTCTGTCTTTTCAGTTTACTATAAGTTGTGTAGGGGATTGATGAGGAGCCGGACCTTTTTTTTTTTTCAGTTTAGTTCTCTTATTACCTGTTTTTTTTTAAAAAAATGAGTCAACATTTGTGAGACCTGCTCTTCTGTCCTGTTTCTCTAATATTTTTTCTTGTTTAACCTAATTAACTGTCAACCAAGGTTCAGGGGAGGTGGATTTTGTCACTTTAATCAAATTAGTTATTCTGTGTTTGGCCTGAACTTATACTATGCTATGATTAAGTTTTTATGCCAAGCAACTCAAACTCAAACCATAAGGATTTGTGTTAAAATTGATGAAAGCATTTGTTGTTTGAAATCAACACATACTGAGTGTTTATCATTGAATCTGTTCAATTTGATCATTAATGCTACAATGGCTCAATCAAATACATTTGAACTCATTAATTCAGTCTGCATTCATGTAATTCTTCTAGGAAAGCAACTGCACTGTGTTTTTGTTTCATGAGCTCCAGCCCACCACCTTCCAGCTTATAGATGATTATTTTTCCCTTCACCAATTTTTTGTTCTCTGTATACTGAAATGCATATAGGTTGTGACATTATCCTAAAATCGATTTACATCTGGCCCTCTAGGTTCTCTCTGTTGTTATTTGTTATCATCCTTCAATCCTCTTCTCCATGCATTTTACTTGCTGTTGTTATTTTTTGTCATTGTATGGCCAAGTATTCGTAGGTCTTCCCTACACCATACCTGATGTATTGTTGATTCCTACGTGCCTATGCTGTCTCGCTGTAGCTGTATGACTCAGTATTCCCTCCTAGTTGCTATCAGCTTTAAAATTATACCTTTAGGGCCAGAAGTTTTTTTTGCTGGTAGCAGCTGTCCATTTTACATACATCTGCTTATTTGCAATTGGCTATTTCAACAAACACTCCAACATGTTATCCATGAGTTATATGAATCAATCAAGTCAGCACCCTCCATGCAGGTTGATTAGTCATTGTGTAGCCCTCTCGTCTAATGTGGTCGTTATGCCCATAAAACTCATCAAACCGTAAGTCGTTACACCCCATAAAGCACTCAACAAATTACACATAGAGTTAACTTTGAGCTTGTAATTATTCTTTGATTTAATTGCTGAATAATTTGGACAAATCAATTAAATCGAGCATTAGTTGTTGTGAGAGCATTGTTTCCCTTATACGTGGATGTCTTCGTTTTGATGATAGCCCTTTCTTACATGTGAGAGCAATTTCAAAGGACAAGGAGGAGAGGATGCATTGGTTTTCATAAATTTTATGAAGCTTATTGCCTTTGGTGGTAGGCTCTTAAAAGAGTTCGGCCTTGATGTTTAGGACTATAGGTCTCTTAAGAGACTGAATCTGATAGACGTGTCTTACTGTACACGTCTGTGATGATCTCTGATCAGAGACGCGTTTGACGTGCCGCGAATTTTTTTCATATCCAAATTCTCATACACATTTTGTTCGTATCTGTAATCATGCACTACTACAGAATTGTACATTCTTGCGTGCTCAAACCCCTTCACCAGCCAAAAAACTAAACCGCGAACGAAAGCCGTAGTGATGTGGGGTTCAAACACTACCAAGTCGAAACACCGGCGGTGATTTGAGGAGAGAGATCGCCGATGCGATATCAAACCGGCGCCAAGATCGTCACCAAACACTCGCCGGGTGATCCATCGGCCGGCGGCATTTTTGATCAAAGCAATGCCGGTTCGTAAGTCGGCCCAGAGTTGATATTGAGAGCAATCGTCGGGCTTTAAACGAACCGGTAACCGGGGAAATAACACTATCGGTTTAGATTTTGCCGGCGGTGTATCGAAGAGCTAACAATGTCGGTTTACTTTGGACCCGCCGCTGAACTTTATGTGAACACCGCTCGGTTGATTTCAACCCAACACCTTATTAGAGTGGACACTATCGGTTGGTTAATGCGGTGACGAAGGCTCTTTACGTCATCGATGACGGTTTGTAATTCAAACCGACGGTTGTTTGGTGTAGTTACACTACCGGGTTTGTTTGTCATTCAAATGTCGGCCCATGCCACCGGTGTTTTTGTTTTAAATTTTTTTAAATTTTTGAATTTATTCGTGGAATTCAAATCTTTTGAATCCTAAAAATCATCATACATTAATATCGTCAAAACATTACGAGGATTTAATGGTTACATACAACAAAAAATCCACCTAATGTTCTAGAAACTAAGCCTACACTCGAAATAAGAAGACCAATGACCATAGACATAAATAAAAGCATGACATCTTTCCGAGACCAATTAAACGGCAATTCTCGCAATCTTCATAACTATGTGGGGTGGCTTCTCTTCAATCTCCGTGGCGGCTAGTTTGCACCATTGTAAAGATGACAAACTTCACCTTCGATGTTGTATTTTTCAGAACAATTATTAGCGTAGCCTTGGACTTTAGCATAGCAATCTTCCCGGGTTAGATACATCCCCTGCGCGCAGCGACCAACAAACACTACGTACCACGCTATGCTTGCCTATACATGTAACCAAAATAGGATGATAATGCTATGTTATTCATAAATGTTGTACAAGTAAGTAATGACATATATTTAAAATATCCAAACCGGATTTCGAACAACACTAACTAATGAATTTCAATCACAATTCGAGCACTAGTATGTCTTCAATCATGTTGTAAATGACCATAATGTTTTAGAGCTCATTTGTTACTAAGGATCCGAACTGTTTGAAAGCAAAATCTATGAATTTCAATCATAGTTCGAAAGCACTAGTATGTCTTCAATCATGCTTTGTAAATGACCATAATGTTTTAGAGCTCATTTGTTACTAAGGATCCGGAGTCGTTTTGAAAGCAAAATCTATGTATTTCAATCACAATTCGAAAGCTAGCATGTCTTCAATCATGCTTAAACGTCCCATAATGTTTTAGAGCTCATTTGTTACTAAGGATCCGTGAATCGTTTGAAAGCAAAATTTAAATATAAAAGCAAAATAACAAAGTTGCGCTATCCACACGGGCATTTCAACGAACACCTTGTTGACACTTGTTATCATATAAATTTATTAATCAAATAAACATGAGAAAGGGGTATAAATCATAATAACAACCTAGAATAGGGTGTCACTAACATATTTCCACCAGTTTTGGTAAAGTTGTGAATTGCGGGGACTAAACAGAAAAACATCGAGTCGCGAGCCGTCGACTACGCGAACGTAACGCAATCCAACTCCGAGAAAGACTCTAGAAAGCTCCGGACTAATCCCGACGTGATCAAGACTTAACACCCAAGAAATAGGAGTCCGAAAGGTTCGAGAAGGCACCGATCCAGCGGGACCCACGAAGTGGGCCTTCTTTGGGCCGACCGAGCCTAAATAACAGGCCGGCGGCCTCCCCCTCGGCCACGTCGGCCCGCTTCCAGAAGCTTCTCAACCGCCTCTAAGACGCAATCTAATCCGCCGTTTAATGTCGGTTTGATCCGAGGGCGGCGGTGGAGTAATGAAGTTGTAATCCAAGTCCAAGATGTGGCACCTCCTCCCGACTATATAAGCAAGCCCCGGGCCCCTGGTTTCAATCATCTCGGATCATCTCCTCATTAGCTATCGGCGAGAGAAAAAATCTAGGGTTTCATATTAGAAGAGAGAGGTCCCTCTAGTTGTCTAGTTCATCTAGTTCTAGTTCTAGTTCTAGTTCTTCTAGTTCATCTAGTTGTAAGATCAAGAAGAGAGGCGAGGAGAAAGTCGGAGATCCTGACACATGCCGGATCTTCATCATCATTGTACTTACTCTACCGCAACAAGTTCGCCTTCTTGAGAATCTCCGTGTTCTTCATTTATTATTTCTATTTATTCTATTTAATTACTTTCGGTTCTTACTTTACTATATTTACCGGATCTCCACTCGTATTGAGTGCTCTAGTTATCGTGCGTGGCTAGAGTAGTAATCGATAGTGTAGACTCGTGTCTAGACTAGAGTTTACCCGAGTTTGCGCCCAATCCACGGTTAGTTGTGGTAGCCCTGGGGGTGACAAACCTGTCGGTCTTTGTAATCCACCACGTTCGGGTTGGTGATTCAGTAGAGCTTTTTGGCGGCCTTCCCGATCACCCTTTCCCGTCTTTTTTCGAGGATCGGGGCGGTACCGTTGTTCGACGTAAGTAAAGTAGAGTGAGCCTTTGATCATATAGATCTCATTAGAATACTTAGAAAACTTAACCCTCTCTTTCCACATCATTACTATTATTATCTTAGGGGCGTTCTAAACCTTTCTAGTACACTTCACGTTCCCGTGGAAAATCGATACTCTAGAATACTCCCGGGTGAAAGCTACATCGGTATCCGTGCGCTTGCGGATTTCTCTGTTCGCGTTAATTTATACCAACACACCTCAAGGGCAGTGACCGACGCTACTCACTGGGTTCCGTGCACCTCGTGCGCTCCTATCTTGTCTCGGAGGATTCGAGGGAGGACAAGGTCGCGGCCGGTATGGCGTCGGCGGTGAAGAGGAAGACGGCATGAGGCTGCGGAAGGCGCGAGAGGTGTGGCGGTGGTCCTCCGTCGGCGTGGAGGAAGACCAAGGGCGGCGGGCGAGGCTAGGGACAGCGGCGAATTAGTTCTCATTCTCATAGGTACAAACTCGAACATTTAACTCACCGTGGAATCCGCGAGAGAATGCTTGCGGCGCCGGCGGGACGCCGGGTGGAGGAGCATGGCGTGGGAGAACGCCGTCAAGCCTCGATTCGGTTGGGCGGAACGGCCGGGGATGCGCCGAACGGCGGGCCCGGGCGTGGCGTGGGGATGACGAACGGCGGCGTGGGAGTTGGTGGTGCTCCGTCGACGAATCCGGTGCTCTTCGGGCCGGGGGGGAACGAATGGCGCGGGGTTCAAATGAATTGCCAAAATTTCGCTCGAGCCACTCACATATATATATATCGGCAAAGGCCGGTTTTAAACACGGTGGGGGAACGAATGGTGGGAGGTTGTGACAGATTTGGAAAATTTCACCCCAATCCCCGACTGCTTGGGTTATTTACCCATAGAACCGCAAGTGCTATAGCAATGCTTTGCCACTTCATGGATGATCATGTACCTCTGTGAAGGATGTGTAATCCTCCTAGGTGGAAATGGCTAGAAAATTTTTTTGATCATGTACACCTAAAATATGACCCCACACATGATTTTAGTTTTTTCTAAAATATTTTAATTACTATGATTTTCTTCGAGCTAAACTTGCCACAAGAAGGCTAATTACACCACGGAAAACACAAGAATTTTTCATGGACCTCCACAAAGATTTGCCTCCTAGGGCCCATGAGACCACAATGGAAAAGTTTAGCAAAGATTCCGACTCTTTTTTAGGTAGGTGCGCTTTCGGTTCAAACTATAATTACACCCGGTGGTGTCGCTAGAGAAATTCAAATAAACTGGGAAAAGTACCAAACCAACTCCGAAAAATCTCAAACTTCGTGGTTGCTTCCCCATTTGCATGTGAAAGGCTCACAAAAAGTTTGAGACCACTACAACACCGGCAAACATATGAACCACATGGAACTACATTGTATAGTCATGGTTCGATGGAAGGGATCATGTGCCTCTCGTGAAGGATGTGTAATCCTCCAAGGTGGAAATGGCTTGAATTTTTTTTGCAAATATGTACACCCAAAATATGACCCCACACATGATCTTAGGTTTTTCTGATAAATATTTTAATTACTATGATTTTCTTAGGTGCTAAACTTGCCACAAGAAGGCTAATTACACCATGGAAACACAAGAATTTTTCATAGACCTCCACAGTTGATTTGCCTCCTAGGGCACATGAGACCCTGTGAAAAAGTTTAGCAAAGATTCCGGCTCTTTTTCATTAAGTACGCCAGTTCAAACTATAATTACACGGTGGCGTCGCATAGAAATTCAAATAAACCGGGAAAAGTACCAAACCAACTCTGAAAAAAATCTCAAACTTCGTGGTTGCTTCCTCATTTGCATGTGAAAGGCTCACAAAAAAGTTTGAGACCACTACAACACCGGCAAACCTATGAACCACATGGGCGCAAGAACTACATTGTAGTCATGTTTTAGATGGAAGGGATCATGTGCCTCTGTGAAGGATGTGTAATCCTCCTAGGTGGAAATGGCTTGAAATTTTTTTTTAGTCATGTACACCCAAAATATGACCCCACACATGATCTTAGGTTTTTCTCGATAAATGTTTTAATTACTATGATTTTCTTCGAGCTAAACCGGTCACAAGAAGGCTAATTACACCATGGAAACACAAGAATTTTTCATGGACCTCCACGAAGATTTGCCTCCTAGGGCACATGAGACCCTGTGGAAAAGTTTAGCAAAGATTCCGCTCTTTTCGTGGGTATGCTTTCAGTTCAAACTATAATTACATGGTGGCGTCGCACGGAAATTCAAATAAACTGGGAAAAGTACCAAACCAACTCAGAAAAATCTCAAATTGCGTGGTTGATTCCCCATTTGCATGTGAAAGGCTCGAGAAAAAGTTTGAGACCACATGGGGCACAAGAACCTTACAAATTAATTAGGAACCGGTTAAACTACAACCTTACAAATAATTAACCTAGTAAACACACTAATCATCAACATCGTCATCGGAATCATTATTCGGTCCACCTTGCGGTCCATGCACCGCGAATGTTGGTTTATAGAAATATCGGGTAATTGATGTCACGGATTAAGTATCCACTTGAGTCGATGAAGGTCAATGCCCTTATGATTGCACTCTCGTCCCTCGCAAGGCCGTAAAAATGCTTCGACCATAGATGTAACCTACTAAACGACCCTTTGTCTAAGTCGGTAAACCTTATGCGTATTGTCGCCGTTCTATAGTTTGTTTGGCGAGGTGTGCACGACGAAGTCCCAATCGCATTCTGAAGTTGGTATGTAGCTTGGTCGAGAACGGCCGCCAAGCCACATGCGGCATAAGTAAGATCGTGGAGCAAAATCCGCAAGTGGGAGAATCAAAATGAATGAAGATGATGTGAATCTATCTAATATGCGATGTCAAAATGATGAATTTAATTTATTACCACATCATCCTGGTTGTAACACTCAACATATTAAGCTATATTTGCCACGGGAGGATATTGTGAGAAGACAAAGCATGTATCTTGAAGTCTTGTCGAGACACAATGTAGCAAACACGTCAAAGTGCATCTAAGCACAAGGAAACGGCATTATCTTGAACGTTTTGCACGGACATTCTCTCGCTTCCCCTCTCCCGGATTAGGTGGGTGTTGTTTCTGGACACCTCTAAGGGATGGAAAAACTTATTTCACACCAGTATAGTTCATGACCATGTGATATTCTAGATGTCGTGCTCTCCACAAAACCGAGATAAAGAACCACCTAAGTCTTTGTTTGTAGTCATTGTGCGGGGATAAAGTCTCGTGACACATATAAATGCAACAAAATGACGTTAAGTTAAACTAATTATCCATGTATTTGTTATAGTAAAATAAGAAATAAAAAATGTTAGAAAAAAAATTCATACGATGATTTGGATAAGGGAATGACCTTGTGTCCACACCGAGGGCGAATGGCTCATCGCCAGCGTGAAAAACTCGGGTTGTTGTGGTGGCGGCAAAGGCGGAGGACCATTCATACCACCGGTGAGCGATAAAATGCAAAAAAAAATATTAAAGGAAATAGCTCATGAATATAGAATAATATATATATATATATATATATATATATATATATATATTGTTTATATGCATATATATAGGAATTCTAGACAAGAAAAATATCCTTACCAATGAAATATCCTGGAGCCATGAACAAATCTCCTAGAAAGAGAAAGAGAGGGGGAGAGAGTCGAGTGGATTTCGTGCGGAGAGCTAAGTGCTCGTGGGTGTAACGTGGTGGGTATGTGTGTTTATGTGGCGAGGGCGCCTTGATTTATAGCGCTTATTGAGGGCGGGTACATCACCGCCGGGTGTTACGATACATGGCGGTGAATACAATATCACTACGGGTTATTTATTATGTAGCCGGCAAAGGAATTCACTTCGATTTTGCATGCATGCATTGTTGCAGATCTTTGCCATGCATGCGTAACTTTTTGCATACGGAGTAGATGCTTCTCGCATAAACGCCCTAAGTTGGATTCCTATCAAGTTCTATGCAAAAGATATTGTTATCAATTGTTTATATAACTTTCTTCATTCACATAGGGGTTCTTGTTGTATTTCGTCTTTTATTATGTTCAATGTAGGGAAAAAAATTGGAACTTCGAGAGATATCGAGAGTCAAACAAATGACCATATAGCGAGATAATAAATTTGATTACATATTTCGATAACAAAGACCTTACATAAAACAATTGGGAACTTCGAGACATCCATATAGCATATAATAAATTTGATTACATATTTCGATAACAAAGACCTTACATAAAACTACATATACAATAGCAAAGACCTATTCATAGATAGGTCAATGCTTCAATCAAAGTGTACAAACACATTAAAACCTAACCGTCTCGGTAAGTCTCTTCTAGCATCTCTCATCGAAGATGCGGCGAAGCTGCGTCGAAGAACTCCTGAGGAGAGGTTGGGGGATGAGATTCATCCGGAGCTTTGTCCTCGGCCCAAACTTGACCATTGGACGAAGGATGAAGTCACAATAACTTGGTCCAATGGGCATTGTTTTTCGTGGATCCAAAGGATTCGATATATATGCCCTTGTGCCTGGGGTTTTGCTTCGACATTTACACCCAAAAACACAAAGACTCTGGACTCTTAATATGAGTCGAGTAGGATCCTAACGGATCCTAGCACCGCGGAATCATCGCACCCATAGAAACCGCAAGCTCCGGTGTCTCTCTATCTTGATAAGACTCTTCTAGCACCTTTTACGTAAACCATTTTTCTTGGACTAGGCATATCCGTGAGTGGAGGGCTTTCTCCTAAAGAAAGGTCATATGTATGTGGAACTGAAAAAGTACCGCTAGCAAAGAAGATCGAGGGCGAATAACGAGGAAAATAAGCGTAAAAAGATTTTCTAGATCCAAAACCCATGACACTAAAATTCAAAACTAAGCCCTCTCAGTATTTTGAGGAGAGAGTAGGAACTACAGGACGAACCAAGAATGCAAGAATAGAGAGGAGAAATGGGTGCAAAACACAAAGATCCCCATGCCGCTTTAAATAGGCGAGATGTCGCGTGGTTGAGGCGACCGGCGTTTTCGGAGGAGGGCGTGGCGGCGGTGCTCCGGCATTGGTGCGATGGTCGCCCGTTAGAGTTAAGAAGCGTAGCGCCATTGAATATTGCGAAATCACTTGCGGGTCTAAGTTTTCACATGGCAATGATATTGAATACCACTAACGGATAGTTGCCACCGGCGATATATACTTGATCACCTTTGGGTGTAAATTTACATCCGGCGGTGTTTTGTTTGCCATTGATTTAACCCGTCGACGCCGCTGCGGCCCAGGTGCCGCGACCTTTTTTCTCATCGGAGGGGCGTGGTAGCGATGCGCGGCAAAGATTGGTGCGATGGCGACCAATCGAGCGGGAGAACGTGCGGCGGTTGACTAAAGTGAAATCGCTGCCGGGGTCTCGCCACACCCGGCGGTGATATCGAATACCACTACCGAAAATCTTTGCACCGGTAGTGATCTATCGATCACTTTGCCGGTTGTAAAAACTACACCCGGCGTGTTTTTTACTGACATTGATTTAACTTCGTCGACGCCGCGGTTTGGGTGCCACGAGCTTTTCTCATCGATTCAGGAGACACCGCTCGGTTTCCTAACCGGCGGTGAATACTACCGGCAACGCGGTTCTCCACGCGAAAGTGCCATGCATGCTCTCACGCAGACCTCTGTGAACACGCCGAAGTGAACATGACACGCGAAGTATTGTGCGTACTCGTACTACTCCCATGGTCAAAAAAAGAAAAAAAATGTGATAGCTATCCGTTGGGCGGTACAAGTTTGATTCTTTAAATAGCCCTAAGCGGTGTTGTGGGCGTGCTACGGCAAGTTGAGTGTCATTTGTTCGTGCTCCGACCACGGGTAGCGTAGTTTCTCGTCTCCGCCTCTCGTCTCCCTCCCTCCCTCCTTCCCTCGTCGGCATCATCTTCTAAAGGTGCGTGTGGTTCTTGTAGCAATGTAAATAATGTAAAGCATTCCTTGTTTCAAAATAACAATGATGTATTTAGATAAGTATCTATCTATGCTATCAAATAAATATTATTAGATTTCCTGAGCAACATTTATAGCAATGGTAATCATAATTAAACTCGAGCACCGTTCTTGAAAAAATGGTCAAAAAGCGGCTCGGTGGGGGATCGAACCCGGGGCTCGAGATTGTGTGCCTTGGGAAACGCAGCGGGCGGCGAGGAAGAGGGAAGCGGCCTTTGGAAACGCTTGTGGCCGGGTCGCCGATTGCCGCGGTTGCCGAAGCGTGATTGATGAGAACGGGCGCAAACGCGTGGCCAGGTCACTCTTTGAGTGCCTTGAGGAGACGGCCATTGGATCGCATGGTCGCCGTGTTTGAGTGCCGAGGAGCCTTCTTTTTGATGGCGCGTTCCTTGGGAAATGATCTCAATTAATTCTGCATGGCTTCTTGTTACTATTTGTACACCCTCGACGACCTCGGTCGCTAACCAACCTCTCTTTCCATAACACCCGTTTACACCATGCGGCTCGCGGGACGATCGCCATGGCCGGCAACTACACCATCGAGGAGATGCAGTTCACCATCGCCCGCCTCCACGATGCCCTCCGGAGGCTCAACGGGCTCGCTGACGAACTTGGCCTGCCAAGGGTGATCGACCCCTTGGACAACAAGGCCAACTTCTACGCCTTCAAGATCGACGACATGGCCAAGATCCTCGCCGGGGGATACCGGGCCAAGGTGGAGGGCGAGGAGGTGATCACGGCGGCGGCGGGGATCCGGATGCGGTGGAATAAGCGGCGGCGGCGTGTAGGCAGCCGTCTTTTTATTTTATTAGCTATCTAGTATTTTTATGCACTTGTATAATATATTATCTATTATTATGTTCTAGTGAAGAACCCGGTCGTTTTTAATTAGCCTCAACGTGTCAATCTTTTTTTTCTATCATTTGTTTTGATTGTTCCTTGGTCTTTAAATCGCTATCGGTTCTTATTTCAAACCCGCGAAAGTGATCCATGTCCATCAAGACCCTTTGCCGGGGAACGATTTAACCCGGTGATGATCTAAATCTTCACTTTGCCGGTATTGGTCGAGTCCGTGAAATTTCGATTTTCCTCAAGGAGCGGTTCATCATCGCCGGGCGCGGTTCATCACTACCGGTGGACTAAATTCGGCGGTGATGCCGGTGGTAGTGATGAAACGAGCAATCTGAAGCTGATGATGGTTAAGAACTTCTATAATGACCTCATCTGGAGCCCTAATTTGCGAATAGGATCTTTGGGTGGAAAGAAGGTTGAATATAGACAAATGAGTTATGTATTTATTTTCTTTTTTTTCTGACGTAGAATTAATGAGGAATTTTACGGTGCTTGCAAACAATAAGAGCCACTCATTTGGATAGATCTAACCGTCAAAAAAAAATAAGAATATGAATGGTATATAAGAATATGTTTATGCCCTCTCGGATCCCGTGGTGTGCCCTCTATGATCCCTATCCTCTCTGGCGTCTCCCTCCCTCTTGACGCGCTGGCGGCCGTGGCGGCCCCTTGCCCTTGTACTCTCGCCGTGCGGTCCCCGGTGGATGTTTCCCCCTAGGTACACGATAATGGTCAATGGAAGATGAGGCTTGCGAAACATGGAAATAGTAGTTAGACATGAGCGTATCTTTGTTAAGAATAATTTCGTAAGACCGTATTTTCTGCCATTTTCAGTAAACATTAGTTGTAGAATTAGCACACGCTCTGGATCTTGGAATTGTCTCTGGACCTGGGAATTGGTTTCCTAATACGTATTTTTTTTTTTTTTTTTGAATGACACGATAACGCAAACGCCACAACACGCACGCACACTCACCCCTATGAACACACGCGTGCGAAACCCTACCCCTATGAGCACCTCCAAGAACGAGCACCCCCGCAGATCCGGGAGATTCTCGAAGTCACCATTGGCGTCTCGTCGTCGGCGGGAACGCCGCTACCACTTAATGCATAACGCCGGAAAATCCTAGGAAAATCCCGGGAAAGGTGCGAGCACCGGGATTTGAACCCCCGGTGGGTAGCGTCCCACTTTGGACCGTCCCTACCATTGGACTACAAGCCAATTCGCTCCTAATACGTATTTGAGATGCCTAGCTACTCAGCCAAAGGCAATGCAATTAATGGAGAGACAACGACGCCTCGCTGGAATAAGTGCATCTGGCAAGTCCCCTTGGGAATAAAAAAGAACAAGATGTTGCCTTAATTATTAGTAAGTGAGAGGTTCAGAAGAGAACAATCTCAAATTGGGAATAGCTGTTCAAGAGGGACATCTAGGGAGGAAGGCATCATTAGTTGTTCAATGGACTGTTAGGTCAGAGCAGATCTTACGGGATAGAGAAACTGTAGGTTGGCTAGGGAAACAAAGGAAGTGTGAATGGAGAGGAGTGGCCCCTTTTCGGGAAAACTGTGGGTAAGCTCACCCTCCGGCTTGTCTTCCTCCTTCGTTCGGTTCATCGATCTTCACCAATTAGCCCAACGGCCAACTAGGCCCTTGATTTCACGCCTACGATCGGGCGTCCAGCCCCTCGAACAAAGGCCGGTGGGCCCCCTCGTCACGCAGACTCCCCACCTCTAGACTCTGTCCGATCGTGAGGTTGGCCTGGGCTGCCAGCGACGGGAAGCGTCACCAACCAGTCGCCACTGCTGCACCGCCCGTCGCTGCCCTAATCTTAGCAAACCGTGTTAACCCTAAGCTCATCAAACCGTGTTACTCTAATCTCATCAAACCATGTTAAAAATTCAGAAAACATGTAGATAACAGCAGCTATAGGCCTACAATTTCAATAACATTCATCAAGATGGCCAGAATATAGTTTTGAGTACCATCGGGTATATGACCATTCTATGTTAGATTTGGAACAGATGGAGGTACATGAAGACCTTTTATTATTCAAAACGAATTAAACTCTGGACACCAACATGACACTACTCAAGTACTCATTTGAAATTAGACATGGCTTGTAGGACACCACAATAGCTCATCTTATACTACAGAACAATACAGATAGAGTAAAAGCAGCTAACGACCAAGAGCACTTAGGAAAATGGCTAACCGACAAGAACATTCAGGATGGTTCCATAGGTTACATGTAATATTTCATATGAGCTTTGTTGTCTACACAGTGAAGGATCGTAATTGGCTAAATTTGAGCCGTCCGCTTGGGAGCAGGAAAAACAGGGAAAATTTAGCCGATATCCAGTTTTATCGCACCCCAGGGATAGAGCGGAAATGTGGGAAATTTTGGTGCATTTCAGCCAATAAAGAAAACCCTGCTCTCAGCACCTCAGCACCAGTTTTTGAGTGGTCCACCGCAGCATCAGTTAAGTGGTCCTCGCTTGGACATCCAACTTTTCTGTCAAATTCGTAAGTTCTCCGAGGCCTCTGAAATTGTCTGCTGTGTTATTGCACAAGTTAAAATAGCATAGAGTGCCCAATGATTCCCAATCACATTAGGCAATCTTCTCCACAATGGAGAAATCAGATGCAACAACCCAGTCATATGATACGAACAATATCCGACGGAACTTCCTCAAAAGTTTGCCCTCTTGCAGATATCACCTGAGTCTTTAAGTGAATTGTTTCCAGTTACTGTAGTGCCCCAATTTTATGAGGTAACACTACAGGGTCACTTTCTGTTACAATTTTTAAGTATCTCAACTGAAACAAAAAATATATTCTATTGAAGTCAAGTAACATTGATTTTCGAAAGCCTCTAAGAATCTCAATCGTTGAAACTCGAAGATGCCTGAACTGTTCTAAAGTAGGCAAATATGATGACCGGGAACCTTTTGGAATCTCAAATTCTGAAATTGCGTTAGGTATTGACCACCATGCAGAGTGTGAATCTGAAGTGACAGCATATCATGCTTGTCACAGACCAGACGGGCTCCGGCGGCCATGACGGCCCGCGCGGTGCTAGGGTTGGGGCACGCGCGCGTACTGCGGCGGCGGCTAGGGTTTGGAGCGAGGGAGCGTGAAGACGGAGTTGTTGGGTGTTACCCTTTAATTTTTCTCGATTAATTCCAAATGATTACAGCTCCCTTATATTTATAGTCCGGGAAGACTTACGGGTGAAGTAAATCTAATTTATTTCCTATTCTATTTCTACTTTATTCCCTAAATATCTATTGTTTAATGGCAAAGCTGCCGACGGGCGGCGGCCGCTACCCTTGCCCCTGGCGCACACGCAGCAGCCCATTGGACCTCCTCATTTTGTCTTTGACAGATTTTTCTCCCCTTTTTCCAGTGCAGGCGGTGCGTCCTCACGCCGTGTGGCGTTGCTCTATTTGTCGGCATTGGCGGACGAGTTGACACAACATGTCCCGGGTCCAGTACATGGTGCCATTATCCACTTGACTATTCCAGCTCCTGTAGATTGGAGGTCGTCGAGGTGGTGGCCATGGTTGTCGGAAGAGATGATTGCCAATTGACGCGGCTTGTCAACCAGCAAAGAAGACAAAGAGAAGGGAAGGAGACAAGGTAGAAGATCAATGTGACTGGCATGTTCACCTTGTCGTCGAAGAGCAGGGTCATGACGTCCTCCAAAAAGTCAAGAGGATGCTCCTCCATGAGCCAGGTGCTCGCCAGTAAGGGTTGCATCGATGGCGAGGGTGGTGAGAACGCCCATGGTGTTGTGTCCATCGGTTGTCATCAATTCGTGTGACGTACATGGTGAAGGGGCGTCGAGGAGACAAGCGAGGTGGATCGATGTGTCCCTCTGCTGGGCGCCTCTGGCATCGCGGGCCCGTAGCATGTCACGGGCACATATGTAGTCGTTCGGGGCATCGTCCGGTCGTGTTTGCGCCGAGATCGCCGGGTAGTGTCGTTGTCGATGGGTGGCCCGGCCGCAAGTGAAACACCGTGTGGAGGTGTCCCAGTCCTCTAGTGGCGCTTTGCTGGTCATACTGGAGGGACCAAAGAAGTATCACTCTGTTAGGTGGATACCGGCATACCTTATGTATTTGTCGGGGCCGGTGTTCCACCGTCGTAGTCTTGATGGGGACGCCTTCCGCACTAGGATTGGCGCCATTTGCACGAGCTCGTGACCGGTCTCACCATAATGCCACCGCTGGGAGTGGGGGTGCCCATGATGCACTCGCCGGTGTCGAAGCCGCGATAGGGTCCGCAGCTTCGCTTGTCGGCGTTCTCCGCCATCGTGGATGTCCGGGGACTTCTAGCGGATATGTCGGATTGATCCCGTCGTCGGAGTTCGGTGAGTGGGCGACCATGTGCGTGGTGGCGCCCGGTGGGTGTCGTTGCCCTCTCCTTGGGCGGTGCCCATGAGGGTGACGTCATTGTCGTCGATGGCGCCCTCGAGGCGTCGTGGTCGGTGTCAGCGTCGAGGATGTTGTGGTTACCGATGTCATTGACGACGTCAGACGACGTCGTTGTAGCGTGGATGGTAGAGGTAGAAGCACCATATTGGTTGGGATTGACTTGCCTGGTGATTATGGAGTGTGTGATGGCCTTATCTGCGAGGGCGGTGACGCCATTATTGTTCATGTAGCTGGCGTTGTCCAGGACGTCGGGGTTAGCGGCATCGATGTCGACGTCGGGTGATGTCGTTGTGTTGCTCGTGTTGGTAATGACGTTGGCGCTCCCGTTGTTCCCGGTGTAAGAGATGTTGTTGCTGGTAGGAAACTTATCTATGCCTTATCTGTGCCACTTTAGTAGCCACGAGATGTTGGCCTAGTTGGGTAGACTTTTCGTCGAGCAGATGGTGGACGTCGGTGGTGGCCTTCTGATCAGATCTAATCTGTCCTGCGAGAGCGGGGGCTTGCTTGGGTGGCCATCGGATCTTGACAGCGGCGGTGGTGGGTGGATCGGTCTGGTCTCCGAGTACCACGTGTCATAGTCCGGTCGGGCTCGGCGGTGGACGGCGCATGCGCATACTCGGGCGGCGGTGGCATGGAGCGAGGGCGGCAGCTAGGGGTTTGGAGCGAGGAGCGTGAAGACCGTAGGCTGGCGGGTGTTAGCCCCTTAATTTTTCGAATTAATTCCAAATGATTACAACTCCCTTTTATTTATAGTCGAGGAAAACTTGCGGGTGAAGTAAATCTAATTTATCTCATATTCTATTTCCATTTTATTTCCTAAATATCTATTGCTCGATGACGAAGGCGACGGCGGCGGCCACTACCCTTGCCCTGGGCGCGTACGGCAGGCCCATTGGGCCTCCTCATTTTGTGCTGTGACATTGCTAGTGTTCGTATTCCGGACAGCTGCTCTGATCCAATTACTTGGTAGTCTACGGCACCTGTGTGACTACGAATGGCACAAGTGGGAGAGGCTAAGGTGTGGCCGACCATATATGTGATCCATCTCAATCGAATAAGCGCACAAGGACAACTTTAGAAAAAGCAGACAAAGACAACGGACATCGATATGTGCCTAACATCTTTGTTCACATTTGCTTTGTTTGGTATCCTGGAATCATATTCACCATTATTAAGACTTCACAATCAAAGAACAGTGACCACCCGTGAAATAATGCTGGGAAAAGTAAAGAATGTGACTATATATCAATAATTGATGAGAGGAATCTTTCGGGACCACTATAGCAGGCTGTTTGTAGAAGGCGTTTAAAAATGCCATTAAAAGTCATTAAAATGCCTTCAAAAACCTTTTTAGGCGTACTTGCAATTGCCTACTGTAAACTGGACTCAAAAGCAGTAGGTTGACAATGTATAGGATATGCAACGACTTAGTCAATTACGATGCAAACATAACAGTTGGTTGTGTCACAGGAGGGGTTAAAAACTTGAAGACCAAAAGAAACATCAAATTTAATAGTTTATAAGAAGTTTACAAAGAGTGTCATATTCACGACTGCAAAAGTAAAGAAACTGTGTTGTGATGGACAATTGTTGATGGTATTAAGCCTGCATATATTTGGTGAAAAAAGAAACCGAAAAATGTGCTGTAGTTTCTACTCCAAGCAATTGATCCCTGCGTACATATCAAAACCCAGGTTTAGCACGTGATTTGGGCGGAACCGACACCGGGCATCTGGACGACCGAATCGTCAGGACTTGAAGCACACCATGTTATAGCTTGGAAAGGGACACTATTCATTACTATTTTTTTTAAGGACCCGATCGAGGTATACTTGTGCTATAGTCGCAACAACAAAAACTCTCAAGTCTCAATACCTACACAAAAGAAGAGGTATGGTTGTGTGTACCTCACCTAGTTCGTTCATATTCCCCGGCTCTAGCTAGTAGCGCAAGGTTGGTGTGTGGGGAGAGAGCTCAGAACTAAGCCATGGCGGAAGTGGTAGCGGGAGTGCTCACATCCGCGATCGTCAAGATTGCTGGTGATAAGCTGAGCTCTGCCATCACAGAGCAGACCAATTTGGCCTTGAATTTCAAAACTGACTTTGAGTACATGAGGGATACGATGGAGTCCATGGAGGCTGTGTCCGAGGATGCTGAGAAGCAGTCAGTCAAAAATAAGTCGGTGCGGCTCTGGCTCAATCGCCTCAAGGACGCCGCACTAGACATCTCCGACATGATCGACGACTACCAAGAAAGACCAAAAGAAAAGGTGCGTGATTAAATTCACTCTCTTGGTGCAAGCAATTGCTAATCTCTGGCAGTAGTTGTTGATGGGTTCAATCATGCAGCCGTTTTAGTTTACAGTCATTATTGCTAACATGGTAGGGGAGGTCAATTATCGTGTAGCTAGCCCAACCCCGCCTTCTTCCACTTCATGCGGCCAACGGCTGCTGTGGTGAGTCCGCCGCTGCCTCCTTGTCCTTCTTCGCAGTCCCGGTCCCGGTCCCGTCCCGGAGTCGAGCGGAGCTTCTGCTGCTTAGACCCGGCCATCAGCTCTGAAGCGTAGATGATGCAGAGGTACGCGCGTAGCGTGGCGGCGGTCTCCGTGGCGAGCACAACATGGTTTCGGGTGTGCATCAGGACCGCGAGCTGCGAGTCCCTCTCGGCCACCGAGGTGTCTCCCGCAAAGCACAACACCTTGCTTGGGAAGAACAGCATCGGCATCGGCGCCGTCGGGGAGGCCACCGCCAACGCCTTGGCGCGTCGGAAAAGAAACGAGTGCATGGCGTCACGGTCCCCACTCCTAATCTGATTAGATCGGCATATGGATCGACGATTACAGATCTAAACTATATGATTAAACTACCTACAAGTATTTTGAATCTTAAAACTGCTTGGCTGCTTGAGCCGCTATATAATAACATGTCTATCCACCTCCTTGCTTGTACCATGGTTGTGTATACTTTGTTGTCACTAGATACTCGATAAATTAATCTTATCCACATTTGTTTTACTGTCGTTGATATATTGATGGGTGATATTACTAGATGCTCATTTATCTCTTCATTTTAAAGAACAAATCCAAACCTTTGATACGGATTGGTAGTACTGTGAAATAAACTACATAAAAGTCTAATTTTATTTTGTGTTATGTGACGCCTTCCTTAGTCTCCAACTGACTTTTTCTTTTGAAATTATTGCAGATAGGAATGTTCTCATGTCTCACGGCTGCAAGAAAGAAGATGATCCTGGCTAATAAGATGAAGAAAATGAGAGAAAAATTGGAGAGAATCAATAAGGAACATCGAGATTTTACATTCGCAGAAATCAGCCCTGCTAGTCAGGACCGACAACTTCCCGATGAGCGTGAAACCAAATCAGATGTGAAAAAGAAGAAATCTTCGGTAGGGATGTAGAAAAGAAGAATATCATGGAATTTTTATCTTCAAGTCATAGCAAAGATGGGGTTATGGTCATCTCTATACATGGCCTTGGAGGCATCGGGAAGAGTACCATGGCAAAACTTATTTACAATGACACCCAACTTCAAGAGTACTATCATCATCGGGTATGGGTTTATGTTTCCCAAGCATTTGATGTGAAGAAAATAGGAAATTCAATCATTTCACAACTAGTACCAACAGAAGGTCAACAGAATAGAGATACATTGCAGTTAGTACAACAGTGCCTAAATGATCTGCTACATGGCAAGAAGATTCTGATTGTTTTAGATGACATATGGGAGGAAGATAACTTCAAGCTGAAGGAGCTGAAAGATATGCTTGACAAGAATGGTAGCATGATAGATGTCATTGTTACCACACGTAGTGAATCGATTGCAAACAAAATTTGCACCAAGGCATATAAGCTACAACCTTTAGAGGATGATTTTTGCTGGGATGTAATAAAGAGATATAGTGGATTTGAAGATAAAAGCAACAAAGGAGAAC
Source organism: Hyparrhenia diplandra (assembly GCA_015847255.1). NCBI lineage: Eukaryota > Viridiplantae > Streptophyta > Magnoliopsida > Poales > Poaceae > Hyparrhenia > Hyparrhenia diplandra. The sequence goes on along the minus strand of JADLZK010004938.1, from coordinate 32,828 downwards.
TAAAGAAGATAGGATTGGACATTGCAAAGAAATGTGGAGGTGTGCCATTAGCAGCTCAAGCAGTTGGATACATGCTAAGTTCAAAAGATCTGGATGGTTGGACAAAAGTTAACAACAGTGATATCTGGAATGAATATTCTGGAGTTGGTAATTCAAAAGATATGAAAGTGCTTCCCTCCTTGAAATTAAGTTACGAATGGATGCTACCAATCTTGAGGTTATGCTTTTCCTATTGTGCCATATTCCCAAAAAGGCCATGAAATCTTTGAAGATGATTTGGTTCACCAATGGTTTGGTCTTGGTTTTATTAAGAAACCCTCAGATGGAAAGGAATATATAAACCAACTTTTGGGAATGTCATTCCTTCAACTTTCAAAGTTACACTCGGTAAGTTCTTGCATTTTACCGCGTTCTCGAGATATATTTTGCTTATGCATATTATACATAGAAGAAATATGGGCATAGGATGCATGTATTACTTGAAGGACTTTTTTCCATATAGTAGTTACACATATCTGGAAGTTTTGGTTCAGCGTGGAGGTAGTTGTAGACAGGGAGGAATTTCTTAGCCTATGAGCAAGCAATTACCTTTAACTAATTGTTTGAATTTGTAGAAAATGTACGTATCGCAGGATTTGGTGCGTTTTTATATACGGTATAGTTCACAAAATTGATTGAGGGCATAATAAGTAGTACGTGTCGCGGGATCTGGTGCAGCGGCGCCTGGCGGCGGGAAATAGAGAAAGAAAAAGAAAGATACAAGTCCCGCTCGCCCGACGTGTCCTCCTCCAATGTTTTACCGGTCTTCTGAATTTCTTTTTCCTTTTCTCTTCTTCATTTATTTTTCTTTTTGTGTGGAGTGGCCTTTTGAATTTCGATGAGACCGCCACCAACTGCATGTGGTCTCCTCATTCCATTTCCGGGAGAGACAGACGGGCGGACGCAATGAGCCGCCCACGCTGTTCACTTCTCTTACCTTTTGCTGAGAACTGCTTAGATAGTTACTACTCCCTCTTATCTATCCCAAATTATAAGACATTCCAAAGAACCTTGGAGAGTCAAAAACATCTCTGAAGTTTGACTAAATTTATATGATAAGATAATAACATTTAGGATGTTAAGTAAGTATTATTGAATTCTTCGTTAAATATATTTTCATAATATATCTATTTGATGTCACAAATCTTTTTAATTCTCTCTATAATTTTGGTCAAATTTGAGATGCTTTGACTTTCCAAGATTCTTAGAAAGCCTTATAATTTGGAATGGAGGGAGTAGATTTTAATAATTAGGAAAAAGTCCAAATTACTTCCCTCAAGTATGACTAAAGTCCGGATAACTCCCTAACTATGTTATGGTTCATTTTACCTCCTAAACTATGTCATTTGGTCCAATTTACCCCTTAATGAAATTTGATCTTTTTATTCCACCACATATAAGTTGAATCTTAATTTAAAGTTTTGCAGGGTGGTAGACTAACCCTGACAATGGGCTAGCATCCGGACCAAACCCAGACCAAACCAGAACGCATAAGCTGTTTGATTAACCCACCCCAATCCACCGATTGGTTGGCAGGAACCAGACCAGGCTGCACCGGCCTTCCGTCGCCCCACACCAAACTAAACCATACGTGGGCCCGTGGATCCAATCTATTAAAATCCACTTGCCAAACCACCACCAACCCATGGCGCGTTGACGACGGAAGGATCTTGTGTTTTACAAATGAAATGTTCATTCTTTATAATTCTATACTCACAGCAACTATCAGATATCAATTCTTATTATGGCAAATGTACAGCTTGAAGTCTTAAGACGAATTCATATTCCAATTTCTAATTATATCCAGAAAAAAAAGACACAAAAACATTGGTGCCTGCAGTTAATCCACGGGACAGCATCCATAATGAACTAAAGTCCGAAGTCACATGACCGACAATTTTTACAAGTGAAGAACAGAACATGGAGGATGTCAGTTCCTGCCAAAGCGTCAAGTCTGCTGCTGCATTGCTTAACGTTGTACAAAATGATTGCAGTTCACAGAAACTAAAACACAATGAATCTCAAAACTGCAGAGCTCGTCCGTGCAGCAACCTGCAGCTCAGTCAGTGCAGTTCAGTCACTCCCAATCGCAACCTGCAGTAGTAGTAGACCCCGAGCACGATTTGTACTGCAGGACACGAACGCACACAACATTGTTAGGACATTGACAAAATCAGCAAGATGTACTAGTGCATGATAAATTGGAGATGAAAGGTGACTAGATAGATAGTATGACAGTATTCACTCCAGTCATCATCACTTGACATTTCTTACAGCAAAATACATTTCTAACCAAGGATAAATGCTTCGGTGCAGAAACATTGAAACAATAAATGAAAAGCAATTTATTTCAGGATATATGTTCCAGCTCTTACTTCAGAATGAATTTAGAGTACACATTTCAGAATAATACTTAGTTGTGCATCAATACAGTTCGTTATTAATCTACTGCACAGCTGAAATAGAACAGGTTTCCACACCAAATCAACCTAGCACTCTCAGTAAACAAGAGGGGTGAGTGGTGTCCATACCGAGGTTCTTGTCGACGGTGCGGGTGAACTGGTTGAGAGCCGGTGGCACCCTGAGGCGCTGCTTGAGGATGCGGCGCTGGCGCTGGATGCGCACGACCTTGGGCCACTTGACGAAGCAGTGGAGGTCCTTCTTGGGCGGACGGAGCTGGCGGTGCAGATGCAGCGGTGGAGCACCGGTGCGGCGGCGCGGCGGGTCGGAGTGCTGGGGCGTGGGCGCGGGGAGCAACGCGGCCGCCGGGCGCCGAGCGAGCAGGCGGGCGCGGGCGCGGGCGCCGTGGCGAGGGACTAGGAAACCCTAGTCGCTGCCATTGGAGTGGGAGATCCGGCGGCGGCCATGGACGAGGTCGACGGACGGGACGAGTCGTGACTCAGTCGTGCGCGGTGCGTCATCGGTCTTCAGTCTTCACACACAACCGGGCCCAACCATGGTTTTACACCAGTCCTATCTCCAGAAATTGAAACCAATTCCAAACCGATCCAGCCCACTCTACCTATTACTCCGAACCGAACCAGCCCAGTACAATGCATTTTTTAAAAAAATATATATTTTATGAATTTTTCATTATTATTTTTTTTTGTAATTTGAATATCAAGGATGAATTTATTAGCAAATGTCTTACCCTATCAAATAATTATGAAAAATTGATGATATATTTTCTAATATGCATTGTGATTTCCACTATCATCCTGTAAAAAGTTAACTTAAGATTCTACTTGTATGTGAAGGAACAGAAAAAATAAATTTTGTTAAGGCGTAAATTGAATCAAATGACACAATTTAGGGGTGAAATGCACCAAAACATAGTTTAGAGGTTTATTTAGACTTTGGTCATACTTGAGGGGGAGTAACTTGGACTTTTTCCAATTTAATTAATTATGTCTATTGTTTATCAGATATGCAATTAGATATTCGAAATAAATAAACATATTGTATAGTATAGTAAATGGCGCTGATGATGTATAGAAAGAACAATATCACGACACATGGCTCAAAAAGCAAAAACTGCACCCTGCACGTAGAAATGCACGGACGTGGCCACAAATTGATTGAGCGCGCTGGCGGTAGTTGTTAAAGTCGTTCCACATACAAAACTGAATAGCAGCGAGTGCCCGTTCCCTAAAAAAGATTAAAAAAAAAATAGCAAGTGCCTGTGTGAAGGCCGCGGATCCGCTTGGCCGCCTTCCTTGCTTCCTGGGCGCGTGCGCTCGGGTCTGGGGCCTTCGAGCAGAGCCACAAGGCCAGAGACCGCTCAATGGCAGTACACGTCATGGGCACCAACAACTGCAGGCTTCTTGCTCGATTTCAGGGATAGCATACGGCCCGCGGTGTTCATTACATTTTCTCTTGCGTTTGCTTATTAATGGCTCAGCTTTTAATTATGTCTCTTATTTATATTTTAAGATACAATATAAGCTATGCAATATATGTTTTTTTATGTCACGAATTTATTTTTTGCCATCTCTAACGATTCTACTGTGATATTATTTCAGGGGTTGAGAGGGGAACGGTACACCATGCACGACCTAGTGCACGACCTGGCCATATCAGTCACCAACGACGAACTAACTACGGTTGATGCTTCACAGAAGAGTAGCAGCAACACAAGAGAGCACAAATACTGTCGGTATGCACTGCTCACAAATTATGATGGCAAGGCCAAACTGTCAAATATTTTGCCCAAGAAAGTTCGGGCACTTCATTTTGCCAGTAGCACTAAATTATTGGCCTCCCGTGAAGGTTCATTGTCTTCCGCAAAGTGCTTGCGTATTCTGGATTTAAGTGGATGTTCTGGTACAACATTGTTGCCGTACTCCATTGGCCAATTGAAGAAGCTAAGGTGTCTTATTGCTCCACAAGAGCAAGATACGAAACTCCCTGAATCTATAGGAAAGCTCTCAAAACTGCAGTACATAAACATGCAAAAATGTCCACTAATGTCTGCATTGCCTGAATCATTCGGTAAACTGAAGAATTTGGTGCATCTAGACATGTCACTTTGCTCGAGAATCAGTGTCCTTCCAGAGTCATTCGGTGGATTGCAAGGTTTGATTGAGCTCTACATGCTTGATTGTTCAGGAATTACGGGTCTTCCAGAATCATTCGGTGGATTGGAAAGTTTGACACATCTCGACATGGAAGGCTGTTCTGGAATTACTGGCCTTCCAGAATCATTTGGTGGATTGAAAAGTTTGACAAAACTCGACATGAGACGTTGTTCTAGAATTACTAGCCTTCCAGAATCATTTGGTGGATTGAAAAGTTTGACTGAGCTCTACATGCTTGATTGTTCTAGAATTACGGGTCTTCCAGAATCATTCGGTGAACTGGAAAGTTTGACACATCTCAACATGAGCCGTTGTTATGCAATTACTAGCCTTCCGTAATCATTTGGTGGACTACAAAGTTTGACACATCTCGACATGAGTGTTTGTTCTGGAATTACTAGCCTTCCGTAATCATTCGGTGGATTGAAAAATTTGACACATCTTGACATGGATAATTGTTATCGAATTATCGGCATTCCGTAATCATTCGGTGGATTGGAAAGTTTGACACATCTCGACATGGATGGTTGTTCTCGAATTACCGGCTTTCCGCAATCATTCGGTGGATTGGAAAGTTTGACACATCTCGACATGGATGGTTGTTCGGAATTACCGGCCTTCCGAATCATTTGGTGGATTGAAAAGTTTGACATATCTCAACATGGATGGTTGTTCTAGAATTACTAGCCTTCCAGAATCATTTGGTGGATTGAAAACTTTGACTCAGCTCTGCATGTTTGATTGTTCTGGAATTACGGGTCTTCCAGAATCATTCGGTGGTTTGGAAAGTTTGACATATCTCTATATGAAAGGTTGTTCTGAATTACTGGCCTTCCGTAATCATTCGGTGGATTGAAAAGTTTGACAAAACTCGACATGAAACATTGTTCTCGAATTAGTGGCCTTCCGTAATCATTTGGTGGATTGAAAAGTTTGATACATCTCAATATGGAACGTTGTTTTAGAATTACTGGCCTTCCACAATCATTCTATTGGATTGAAAAGTTTGACTAAGCTCTACATGAATCGTTGTTTTGGAATTACTGGCCTTCCAGAATCATTTGGTGGATTGAAAAGTTTGACTGAGCTCTATATGATTAATTGTTATAAAATTACGGGTCTTCTAGAATCATTTAGTGGATTGGAAAGTTTGACACATCTCGATATGAAAGGTTGTTCTGGAATTACTAGCCTTCCAGAATCATTGGGTGGATTGAAAAGTTTGACAAAACTCGACATGAGACATTGTTCTGGAATTACTAACCTTCCGAATCATTTGGTGGATTGAAAAGTTTGACTGAGCTCTATATGATTGATTGTTCTAGAATTACGGGTCTTCCGTAATCATTCGGTGGATTGGAAAGTTTGATATATCTCAATATGGAAGGTTGTTCTAGAATTACTAGCCTTCCGTAATCATTCGTGGATTGAAAAATTTGACTGAGCTCGATATGAGATGTTGTTCTGTAATTACTAGCCTTCCGTAATCATTTGGTGGATTGAAAAGTTTGACTAAGCTCTACATGAGATATTGTTATAGAATTACGGGTCTTCCGTAATCATTCGGTGGATTGGAAAGTTTAATACATCTTGAAATGGATGGTTGTTCCGAATTATTGATATTCCAGAATCAATTGATGGATTAGATAGTTTGAAGCATCTCAAGATATACGGTTGATATGGAACTATGCCAACACGAGCAAAGGACTTCTCTCGCCTCAAGCGATAGCAGGTCCAAAGTGCATGCCTCATTTGTAAACGTGACAGCAAGATCCACTTGTCCATCTTACCTAGTTGTTGCCTGCATGCATCTCTTGGTGGGCCCTGGACGATCATCACGCCATCATGCAGATGCATCTGACGATCAAATCGTCTACAATCCAAGTAGTATCATCTCCTGGAAACTTGATTCTTTCCAGGTGGGACTGTTATTCGAGCTGGCAAGGAGTCTGCCCCAAGCTAATCAGTAAGTACTCTGATCGAACTGAATATTCTGCCTCAAACTGTTGATCAGTACTTCCTCTGTTCCAAATTGTAGGTTATCTTGGCTTTTCTAGACGCATTTTTTTTGATATGCATATAGACATAGTGTATAACTAGATGCATAGCAAAAAGAATGTATGTAGAAAAGTCAAAGTGAACTATAATTTGAAACGGAGGAAAGTACTAGATAATATTTTGTTCAGTAAATAAGGCTGCTGATCAATCGTAGTACTCTGATCGTTTGTGTTTGCAACATTGGATCGTTGGCTTTCAGTTTTTATTTTCTCTTTTTGCAAAGGGCTTTCAGTTTTTTTTTAAATAGGGCCTTCGGAAAGTTTTACAATTTTGAGAAATTCGCTGGACAATTCTACACTCTGTCCTACTATTCTGTAGAAAATTGCGTGATGATTCTGGAAGACCCGTAATTCTATGGGCTTACTGTATCCCGGATGGTGGTGCAACGCGCTCATCTCAAAAGGCTTACTGTATCCCGGATGGTGGTGCTCGATCGGCACTGATCGCCTCCGTCCGCGGTCTGTCCCAATCCAAGGGCATGCATGTAGGAGTAACGTGTTAGGTAATCTACGGGAAGACAAACTCGATTCAAGTGCACGCCCCATGCACAGCAAGGTCTCAATCCCGTTTATCTACCACTTATTTGATTTATGTATAGGATGTGACGATTGAAACGTATTCGGTGGATGATGATCCTGGCTGCCAGTTCACACTAAACATAAAAATGTTGATGATGATATATGTGTTGAAGAATAATTACAAATGAGACTTGTTCCAATGCAGTTATGTGCCCATCTTCTATTAACTACTTTGTGCAATTGGGCCGGTTGCAACTCGTGGCCGTAAATATGATGCATTTGACTTGCTTGGTTAACAATTGATGGCCAAGTTTATTTCACATTAACAAGATTTTTTAACAAGTTGCGTGTTTTTGCAGCACCAGCAGCACTACGAGTGGCCTCGACTCGGGAGGGAACAGCTGGTGCTTCGGGTGCTTGAAAAATGCAAGATGCGAGAGCAAGGTCTTCAAAATCACAAGTCAGTGTCTACGGCCGGTGGGAGCTGAAGGTCAGATGACTTTTTTTTATTTTGTGAAGACTCTTATTGAATATCTGTTCAAACAGCTTATGGTGATTTTACCGTGACCACATAATGCTGAGCACATTGCTTGTGCACTGTCGAATGTCAATTGATTTTTCCAGTTTGTAAATAGTTGGTATTGTGAGGTACTTATTAATACTTGCAGCGTACGATCCTTTGGCTGTAAGAGGCTTGCTTGCGTACTTGTATATCAATGTTGTAGTGGTGATTGTATGTCTTGGTTACCCTTGTATTGTACGTATTCGGGCGTGCTATGAGACCAGGCTCTAGCTAGTGGCGGATTAGGCCCCCACGGTGATAGAATCGGCGTCCTCATCTAGCGAGGGCACTTGTCATAGACATTGATTCTATTCTGAAGCCCAGCCCAACAAGGAAGCGCAAGCCCAAGCCCAGCAAGAAAGTGTTTGGCCCGCAATGGAAGAATTGAGCCTAAGACCAGCTGTGCCTGGTAATCGTGCTGTCGAACAGCTGTAATAGAAAAGGGGAGAGGGGAACGGTTATGTTTTCAACTGGGATTGCCGGATTATATAAAGAAAGTGTTAGGCTAGCTGCGGTTTGCGCTAGAGGAGAGGCCGGCGGTGACCCTGTTCACCGGAGTTCATACTCCTTGTATCCAGTTCTAAACTCGTGTATCCAACACGTGGAATGCTTCTGAGAAGGTGGAAGTGACATAAGCAGGCTTTGCATCTGAGAAGATCGCCTTCCATGACTAGACAAGAATTACCTCCAGCCTTTGCTTGTCCAAGTGCATTAACTGGCGGCACATGCCACATGCCTTCCCATTTGTATTTGTTGTTGTACTACATTTTGTTTTCCTTCAGACTATCCAACTTGAGAAGGCTCTCATCTATCACCATATACTATATCTCGATCAGGGAAATGAAAATTCTGTAACTATTACAGAAATGAATATGTTGCTAGTGATTTTGAAATAAAAGCGAAGCATTTATTTGAACTTCCCTTCCTCATTGTGGAAGAAAATCCAATTTCTACAAACAACTCATTTGATAAGAAACCACCGACAGTAGTGAGAATAATGCACTGATAATAGCCTGCTTATATTTATCACACAAAGAAAGCACTGACAATATAGCCCAAATTTGGTTGTTATCTGATTATTGCAGGACGTGAGCCTCAGTGCAGATAAGCAGGCTGCCTCACTGGAACAACCAGCCCCAACAGGGTATATACAACAAGCCGGTCTAACCAAGACAACATCATAGAACTTTATATTACTTATCCTCTCTCTACGCAACCTAGAAACAATGACACTGCTGCTACATCGTGATAATCACAATTTCTTTCCTTTTTCGTCACCAGTGACTGGCCTAGTAATCCACATACTGTCTATTTGAATGCTTTTCGCATAGGCATTCCCAAACTCTCATCCCTTGACCCAACCTGACACAGGCAGAGACTTGGGGTTAACGTCACCACCTAGCTGATAGACATACTCCGTGACAGCACGCCGTACACAGGAGTCCCACAGCCTGGCTATTTCCTTCAACGATCTGGGCTCCTGGAGACTGAGGAGGGCGAGTCTGAATGCCTGGTCCACTGCCACTGAGATGCTGCTGAACTTGTTCCTGTAGGATACCACAACCACGGAGTTTGATTAATTAGATCAGTAGAGCAAGGACAGTATGGCGGTGGGATACTAATAAGAGTCTAAGACAAGCATGAGCTCACCTTATCCGACCATCTCCTTCATCATCGAAGATCACTGGAGAGCTTCTTGGATAATCGGCAGGGATTGACAGTGTCGTGGGCATCACGAGAGGCTGAAAGTTTCCTGACACTCCAAATCTTGATTTGAGGCCTGGCGCAAGGGACACTGCAGTGTATGACAGTTTGATCAGGGTCCTGCCATTGCACGAGGTGATCCTATCTGCTCCATCTTCGCTGGTGATGCTTATCAAGGTATCGATCAGTGTGATGTTGACAGCTTCGATCTCATCGAGCAGAGCATCCTTGACATTCTGCAATGGAGAGTTCCACAGAGAATTGAACTGTAAGAGAACATATAGCACTGTGTCCACAATTTTCCAAGGAAAAACAAAGTAATTCTCTGTAGTTATACCTGTGCTTTCTGCTTCTTACCACTGTGATATCTGCTAGATGCAGCATCTGATTCATTGAACTCAAATGTCAAAGTGCTGCCGTCTGTGCTGCTGAGTGTTGGTGATTCAGAAGTCGATGTAACAGCATACACACGTTTCTTTATGTTATTGGGTCCAATCGGTAATGGCACTGAATCCATATCAACGATTGTTGACTTCATCAAATCAAATGAGCTGCGAATCGCTGTCGGTGATGAAGAAAGTACCTAAAAAACAAAGCACAAAACTGTCAGTACATTAGTTTTCATAAAATGAATTGTTTTCAAGATGAGCAATATTCAAGGCTCACTGCTGCAATTAGGCGGTCTATGGGCTTCTGGGCCACTGGTGTTTCAACTCCGCCATGCTCCTGATCCTTAGCTTGATCGTCTGGCGCCTTGGCGACTGGTGTTTCGGCTCCACCATGCTCCTGATCCTCTGCTTCATCAGCTGGTGGGGAATGTGTCTTGGCCAATGGTGTTTCAGCTCCCCCATGCTCCTGATTCTCAGCTTGATCAGCTGGTGGGGCTGGCGTCTTGGTTGTTTCAGCTCGACCATGCTCCTGATCCGCAGTTTGATCAGCTGGTGGGACTGGCGTCGACAATTCAGTTGTAGTAACCTGTTTGCAGCCATTTACCGCTCCATTGTTATGCAGCAAGAATGAAGAATCTTTGTCAGATGGTAGAGAAGCAGGTACAGTCCTTGACTCGACAATGGCTGTGGCTGAAGGTGATACAGGCTTCACCAATGTAGAAGGTGAAGCAGCAACTTCAAACCCTGTCTTCTCGGCGGATGTCAATGCAGATTCCACTGACACACAGGGTGAAAGCATTGCTGACTTTAGTGACTCAGTGGGTGAAGCAATCCAAAACATGGAAATTGGTGATGGCGTGCAGCATAACTCAGCATCAGAATTCAAAGAAGGCTGCAATGCTCCAGGTGATTTGTAAGAGAAACAAGGACTTGTTACTCCTTGCGATTGGTTGCTATGGGTTTCCTGGCTAGATAGTGTTGTGACAATGCTTTGCTTTGTTTGGCTGATGCTTTCATGTGGCGGCAGTGAACAGTGCAGATTGCTTTGATGATCGACAGTAATCTGACTCTGAGCAGGAGACATTGGACGAGAATCCATGTTGGTCTGCCCACACACCTTCGATGGTGATTGTATCCCAGAAGGCCATCCAGCGTTCTGCTGATTGTTCCATCCACCAGAATAACCAGTGTTCATCTTCCCCATATTGGCTCCAGGCATTTGATGCCTTTGCATATGCATGCCCACCTGCTGTTGAGTGATCCAAAATTGCTCTTTCTGTACTGTCGGCTGCAATTGCTGCACACAGTCCCAGCCATTTTGCCCGACGAGATGATTCTGGTGCCGGTTTGGTGGCGCAATTCGCTGTCCTTGCATCTGTACCATACCTGCTGGGTGGCATTGTGCAATGTTTGTAAGCTGCATTTGCATGGCTGGGGATTGGCTTTCAGCCTGCATAGCTACTGACTGCATGATCTGCTGACTGGGCTGGACGCCTGGTGACACTGGAGAAACTGCTGCAGGCTCAGTGTTGAAATCCTGATAAAACATTGGCATCATATCAGAAGATCCTTGGTGGACATTACCGTTCTTGTTTGACGCAACAGAGCAAACCATGTGCTGATTCGGTGACTGAAATGTTGGCCACGAGGGGCTAGCCGTCATCCGCACTGCCTCAGGGGTTGTGGCCAGCGGGCAATTGTTGACTCCCTGAATAGCTTGGACCATGTTAGCACGCTGCATCTGGTGCACCATTTGCATCTTTTGTTGACGGTCCGCAGCATCCTTGGCCTTTAGTTGTACCTCCTTTTTCTGGATAAAACTGACCCTGATTGATATCATTTTCATGTAATCGACCTGACAAACCAAAATATTAAATTAGTCTCGAAAAGTGAGGCTAAATCAATCAAATCCAAACCGAAACAAGATTGTGTATTGTTATAGATATAGAAGGCTCCCAGTTTCGTATGGCATTCTTTCTTGTGAGTGGGCAAGATGTTAATCAGCAGAAGCATGTAAACAAATGCAGAACAATGAAATTCAGCCTGAAATCTGAAACCGAAGCATGGTACTGGAAAGTGGATTGGTGTAAGTGAGAAGGAAATATTAGTAAGGTACCATGTCTTTGGCTGTCTGGAATGTTTTCTCGTCGAAATCAGCTATGAATTGGTTGAGGTTCTTTGGAGGTGATCTGTCCTTGTACAGAGCCCTGCATAATCCAGCCATTGTCGCTTCTCTGGACACAGAAAGATGAACAAGAAAAGTCTGTTCATAGTTGATACATATGCTATTATATGCAGAAGCAGACATAGCAGGTTGCACGTATATAGATATAGAACAGTAAGTACAACTTACAGAAACTTTGTATATATTTCCCTAAATCCAGACCAGGAAATTGGACGCAAGGAAATGAACATACGTAGTACCCTATTCCTATCAGAAGTTGAGAACAAGAAAACTCTGTATATATTTCCCTGAATCCGGACACGGAAATTGGACTTGACAAGCAATTAAATGAACCTATGAGAAGTTGAGAACAAAAACCACCCTACAGATCCGACGGGGTGATTATCAAATTTAAAAGGAGATTCCTGATGAAGCAATCGCCAATCACCAGTCGCATTGCTAGATGATTGAATTGAACACCCATCGATCCAGAAATTAATGGAGACAGGAGTTCAACCCTAAATAAACCCCAAGCATCAAATCGAACCAACAATCGCGACAGTATGTCAATCTCGCTCCACCAAACACCCCCTAAACCCCCAACACAACAGATCGAAAAGCCGCGGCAGTACGTCGATCACGCTCCGCAGCCCAAGCACCAGATCGAACGACTGCGACAATACGTCGATCACTTGATCGACGTGGGGTGGGGAAGACAGAACACGGATACATAGAAAAAGAACGCGGCGACATACAGCTGCTTGACGACGATGGGGCGGAGTTCGGGGTCCGCCTCGTCCTGCCACCGGCGGACGCTACTGCTGTGGCCGCCGCTGACGACGACGTCGGCCATGGCGCGTGTCCAGACCGAGCTCGACCGAAATCCAGGAAGGGAAACGAAAGCGCGCGGGAGCTGACGCGCCACAAGAATTTGCTTTGGTTTTATGAGGGGAGGAACAGGACACGGGTGCCTGCTGCCGGGGGCTCCGACTCCCACTGCGTTTCTGCGATCGATGACCCCGTGACCGACTCGTGTTAAGTTTTTTTTATTTTTTTAGGAACAGCCGGAGCTATCATATATTGATCATGGGCATATTACAATCAGCGAGTTCAGCATCACGGAGACCTGGTGGAGTTACAAGTCACTCTACCACCCGATCATCCCTAGATGCCAGACGAGCACATTCATGGGCTAACTATTACAATCTCTATCAATAAAAGATAAATCAAAAGCAGTAAAACCCCGGCTGAGGTCCTCCATTTGCTTCAGAATAGCATCGATCTCCGACTTCTGATTCATACGATTCATCCACAACCGCACCACCACCTGACAGTCAGACTCCATCTTCAGTTTACGAGCCCCTCTGTCTAGTGCATATTTCATTCCATCCCGACACGCCATAGCCTCCGCAATCAAAGGGTTCAGGCAGTGGTCGTACCATATTGCTGTGCCCCCGCATGTCTTGCCTGTATGGTCTCGTAGAACCATCCCAGTGGAAGCACCTCCCTGCGCGGCGTATACCGCCGCATCGACGTTGCATTTAGTCCATCCCCCATCCGGAGGCTGCCAGGCTCTTCGCTCCGCCGGTGGTTGACGTTCTTTGCTTGGATGTGTCAATTGCCAGAGATCAAACGCAGTATCAATTGCCCAATGCACAGCCACACTGACCGGCACTTCTCCTGCACCATGCTTCCTCTTATTCTTGTTGCTCGTCCAAATCGACCACATGCCGCACAAAATGATCCCGGCGTCTCTAGATGTGATCACATTTGGATCCACTATGTCCCTAGCCCAGGTGTTTGGACGTAGGTTCGGTATCTTGACATCCGTATACCTCTTCACCTGCTCCCAGAACGCCCTCGCCATCGGACACTCAATCAAAGCATGCTTTATCGATTCTTTTTGCGTATTCTGATTTTTATACTATAGCTAGTAAATATAACGGTGAATTGTACATATCTACTAACTCCTATGTTTTATGAATTTTTAATTTATTTTATTTATGATGACCGCCCATCCATAATATAACTTAATGTTGGTAATAAATAATACTAGTGTTTTGTATCATCTCGAATTAAAATACACTTTGCAACTTTCTTCTTTGCATAATTATTTATATATGAATATATAATAACTTTATTCTTTTCATACTATCCATATGTTTCTATAACTCATTAACGACCTTTGTAGCTTTTCGATACATCATATCCACCTCCACAACTTGTTTTCGATTTGTCGAGGATTGATCCGTCCGCTAATGATTATGATGGGTTACCTCTCTTGATTTTTCACATGGCGGCCCACGTTAGGATTTACATAAATATATTTATTTACATTTTATTAGACAATAATTTGTCTAAGATTTCGGTTCACAAAATAATTAAATTAGTTGTATCATTGACTAATCCATATTTAATAAAAATTATTTTTGTTTCTAAACAAAACTACTTTAGATGGTGTAAATCTTTCTCCTTAAAACTTAATATGATTCAAACTTTTACATGAGTTAATGAAGGCTTCAAGAACACCAATGACGAGGCATCCTACTTGTACTTCTTAGCCATCTCCGCATATTCCAGTTTTGCTTCTGGCACGTCCTCGGTCATCCCCGAACCTATATGTATATAACTTATGAGGAGGAGGATTTAACGTAGTTATAGCCAAAAACTCTCAAAAACGTACTTATAGCCAAAACAGAACCTAACATGATTCACAACATGTAATGGTTGACTACATTTTTTCTGAAGCTAACAAAACGTGTTTGACATTTTTCTAATTTTTCCATGATTTTTTATGAATTTTGCCATATATCTGTTTTTGTATAAAGAAAAAAGGAAAACTGAAAGAAAAGGAAAAAAATGCTTACATGGGCTTATTTCAACATACAATGAAGTGGGCCCAACTTGAAGGATTCAGCCTAGGTCAAAAAAGCCCACCAAAAGAAGCCCAAAACGATTCTAGATATTTGCACGAGGAACACCATATATTTTAAAAACTATTAATCTCCTCCACTTTTTTTCTCTATGGCATCTTTACATCTAGAAAAGAGGCCCAAGTTTAATTTGCATCCTTCAGAACCATTGTCTAAGCAAAACTATAACTGTCGAACTTGATGGTGTCAGAATGATTTAGTAAGAACGTCTCGAGTGGGGGCTTGTAAATTTGGGCCTCAAAATTCCATTGGCATGCCCAAGCTGTAAAAAAAATAGGAGCTTAAATTGACTTCAACTCCAGTGGAAGAAATAGCCAAAGACCCATTTAAAATTAAAAATTAGGTGTAGCGGCCTCCTATTGCTAGGGGTCTAGGGTTAAAATTTTGGAGGCATGAAAAAATAGGAGCTCATTTAGGATCTCCACTAGAGTTGATTTTTTTGTCAAACTCTAAAAAACAGAGTAAGCACTTGTTTAAGGGGCCTCCACTAGAGTTATTCTAACTCATGGTATTACCAATGTCCAGGATACTATGCCTTGAATTTGAAGCCAGAAGCCATCTAGTTTGGGTGCTTGCTAGTGTGGTTGTCATGATCCAGGGAAATAGGGCCCAATGAGGGACAGGCCTGTGGGAGGCAAGCGCAGCCGCCCAGGCCTCTTGGCGCCGGCGCCGGTGCTTGCTAGTGTGGTTGTAATGATCCAGGAAATAGGGCCCATGAGGGACAGGCCAGCGGGAGGCAGCGCAGCCCGCCAGGGGAAACTCATGCACTTACAACCCGCCCACCCCTTCCGCGGTTATTTCTCGCAACCAATTGGAAAGAAGGGAATTATCTACTATTATTATTATTAATAATAATATTAGGAGTTATTAAGGAATAATATAGAGGATATTATTATTAAGGAATAAAATAATAGAATATTATTGTAAAAGGTATTCCAATTCTATAAGGAAACCTTTAGAGTTTGCTTGAGATACAAGTCCATTAGCCGGACTATAAAAGTAGGGGTATTGTACTCTTATTATTCAAGAAGAAAATAAAGAAAATTACCCCAGCCCCTAGCCCTCCCCGCCCGCCGCCGCCCTGCCCCCCGGCCCGTGCCACCGCCGCCGCACGCCGGCCGCCTTTATACTCCGTCACGCCGCGCTCCGTCCGGGCGCGGCAACGCGCCACCAGCCTCCCTCCTCCTCCGCCGATCATCACCATCACCGCCCTCCCTCCTCGATCCCCATCTACTTCCTCGCAATTCCGTGTCGGTTAGTGCCTCAATCTAGCACGGTTCGACATCCGTATCCGGAGACCACATCGATCCACCCACCGCCATGGGACGCCGAATCCAAGCAACTGCTACTTGGATTGAAGGAACAATTGAACTCCTTTGCCGCTCGGATGGACACAATGGAGGGCAAGATCGACTCGACAACTTCGGCGTCGTCAACATCCTTGAGGATGCCGACAATGAACTCAAGGCATCAATGGAGAAAGCTGCAAGGGACTTCATCAACAAAAACAGGCTGGCTGCTAAAAAACCGTTTGGGCGATCAAGTCACTACAGCCCGATCACGGAGAATTTGACGAAGGGCTACTTGGGCCGAGGCGGCCAAAGACTGCGGCCACGTCGCATTAAAGCGCCGCCCCCCCCCAGCGACACCTTCTCGGCCCGCCCCTCCCGATGCGCACAAGCTATCCTTCCCCACATATGATGGCAAGGAAGATCCTCTCCCATGGATCAACCGGCCGCGAGCGATTTTTCGAGGGACAAGGTACGCTGCAATGCGAGCAAGTTTGGTATGCTTCCTATCATCTCCGCAGGCGGTACCGCGGCAATGGTACATGAGGCTGTCCCAGGAGAAACCAGTGGCTGATTGGGCACTCTTTGCCCGATATGTTAACGAACGCTTCGGCCCTGCGGAACGTCGCAATCCACTTGGAGAGTTAGCATCACTCCGGAAGGCGAGCCTTTGTTGACGAATATCTTGAAGTTGTTCTTGGCGCCGCGTGGCTCGTGCCGGCAACCTCAACGACTTGCGGCGGTGAACATCTATATTGCGGTTTAGGAGAACCTCTCAAAACAGATGTTGAGATGCAGAACCCGAGGGATATGGAGACCGCTATGTCACTTGCCAGATCCTATGAGCGTCGCCTTCACATCCTCTACAACACCGGCAAGTCTGCACCAGCTAGGCCCAGGTTGCCCGCGCCAGTGGCGCCTTTGGCGCCCCCTCGCGCCTTCCTCTTCATCGGCTCCGGTGACGACCGCCCCTTCAAGCGCCTTACTCCGGATGAGATGTCGAACGTCGTAAGGCTGGCCTTTGCTTCAATTGTGATGAGCGGTTCCGCACGCGTGGCCACAAGTGTAAGCATCTCTTCGACATCACGCTCCTCAACGACTACCAGGTGGACTTATCTGCAGCCCCGCTAGCAGAGGTCAAGGAGGAACCTTCAGACTTGATGGCTCTTTTCGGGGACCCTGATTCACCGGTATGTGGCGCACACTCTCTATACCTTGTCGGTATGATCTCACGCACCGGCGTCAGCCTTCTCGTCGACTCCGGCGCAACGCACAACTACATCGACCCCCGTGTGATCACTGTGGCCGGTCTACGGACCCAGCCAGTGCGCGCCCAGATCATGACAGGCATTGGCTCTACTACAACTTGCCATGCTTTGCTGTCTTCGAGGTACCTCTACGCATCGACGGGAGCTCCTTTGACATCGACGCCTACGTCCTCCCACTTGGCCACGACGTCGACATCATCCTTGGCATGCCTTGGCTAGCACGCCTTGGACGTGTCACTTGGGACTTCGCCACGCATGAGCTCCAGTACCTCCGCGACGGTCGACCACACGCTCCGTTCCTCTCGGCTCCGCCTCCTCAACGCCGTTCTGCACGTGTTAAAAGCAAGGTTTCTTATAAATTCCTTTTCTGTTTTTCCTTTTAAAAAAAATTGTGCAAACGTGTTGCTCTTGAGTCCTAGGATAATTGTGGAAACGGTAGACTAATTGTGTGAGAGAACAGAGAAGAATGTTACTGATTTACTTTGTCACTGAGATGGCGACATGTAAATCTTGATGCGAGCAGAGCTCAATTATATATCAGCATATCAAATGATGGGTAATAAGAAAAGTCAAATGGCTTTATCATCTCCATGCACCCATTACCTTACATCTTGTGAAGAACAAAGTCTTCGCTTACCTCATCGGACATGATTTGAACAATTCAACTTAATCTGTACTTTAATTTTTCTTCAATTTCAACGCTGCAAGATATTGTATAGCACTCTCGAGAGAAATGGTCAGACTATTTGCCCTAACTGCTTCCCTGTGATGTATGTAGGGTTCACATTTAATTCATGGAACTAAGAGCATATTTGAGCTGTAACTTTTGGTATAAACTAAGAGAACACCCCGCTGCGTTATTCTGAGAAACTACTGATTTAAATGAAATTTAACTATTCATACAATTCGTAGGGAGGAGATTGACTAAAACTAATGTAACTGGATAGTGTGGCACTATGGATAACGAAATGTATATTAATGGAGTTTCCCAAAAAAATGTATATTAATGGATGATGTGTATCGCTGATGTGAACTTCAATTGCAAGTGATAGTGAACTGCTGAGACGCACACCTTGCATAACTTTTTTTTGACAGAAAAACTGTAAGGAAATACCCGCGGTGTAAATGGTGTCACACACCCAAGATTTGAGCCCCTGGGTGGGAACCCCACAGTCAGTGGCCTTTACCACTCCAACTGTGAGCCCCTTGACCACACCTTGCATAATTGTTAGTAGGGTTTTGTTTTATAAGAGTATATAAGATAAGATACTAACATCTCTTCTTTTTAAACTCAACAACAGATACGGAATACTAGTTTATTAGGGACTTTGTGTACCTGGCATGTGCTTGGCTCTCAAAATTAGCGGATTACATGGGCGAGACATTTTAAAGCACTTAAAAAGAACTAAGAGATGAAATTGCATATTTAACCTCACCATGGCGAAGACCTTGTCAAGATGATTGGAATAGGCGTATCCACTCGCTCATAGAGTACTCATTTTTATAATAACTAGAACCCTATTTCATTTATACTTCCACATTCTCCTCATAAGGTTTCCTCGGGTCTTAGACGTGAAATTAAAGCGAGCAACAATTATTTTATTTAGCTGCGCTGGTCAAGAACCAAACATGACACCTCTAGTTTTGATATTATTTTCTGACTAGCATTACTACACAAAATCTTTACCGTGACCTTTTTGGAAACACCGTCCGAGCCAGGCACAAGTTTCAACCGCGTCCATTAATGCGTTGCTTTTTATTAACTACATTGCAAAATCAATTTATGGAGGCAGTTAAAATAAAAATGTCTCCTAAAATCAATTAACCGATCGTGGCAGACCTTTAACTGGCCCTCCTCCAAAATTACCCTCATTTTAGAGGCCTACCTCAGTTAATATTCCAGAGCCCCAGAAAAAGCCCATATCCAATCTACTATAGGGTTTGTATATGCAAACTTATCATAGATCAGCTAGTTGGATTCCTTGTGATGGAACCTATGTAAGAATAAAGATTTGCCATGTGTACTCGTATTTTCCTAAATTTATTCCAGGAATTAGCAATGTTATGCTTTAAGTGCTAGGCCACGTCACAGCCGACAACGAGACGCTTGGTGACCTCATTAACTTCAAGATTTGTCGGCTCAATCTTTCAGAGGTACTCATATGGGTAGGGTTTGTGTACATATGTTCATAGGGGTCAATATTCATGTGTGTTGTGAGCGTCTACATTGTATTGTGTAATCTCAAAATAAATATAGGGTTCATATATATACATGAGCTGGAGAGTTAGGGTTCACTTCGCTCACCCTCACTTAGCGTCACTCTCCCTTCAACCGGCACGCGTCCTCCCTTTTCACGTGCCTCCCTTTATTCGCCCTTCACCCTAAGCGCCCTCCACTCCTCCTCGATCCCTCTTCCACCGAAGCCCCTCCCTCTCTCTATCCCATGCATCCATCTCCGGCCGGCCCACCCGCGTGGTGCCAACCAACACGGGTGAGGTAGCGCTCAAGTCCCTCCACCGGGCGACCTCCTCCACTAATTAACCGAGCCCCCTGGTCAACCGAGTTCCTCCACCGATGGCACGCCCTCCTCCCCCATCTCCTCTAGATCATCCTGCAACGGTGAACGGATTGGTGACTGTGGTTGCTAGATCCGCCACTAGTGGCCGTATCAAGATCCCCCGGTGACACATCAAGGAACCCTAGCGGCGGCTCATCCAGATTTAATAGCAGAGGGGGTGGCTACGCACGCCACGGCTCCAAGCTCATGTCCCGATTTTGGGCTGCGGGATTTTTATTAGATTAACTGAGGTGGGCATTAAACCCGCCTCACAAAAAGGTCTCATTATCAAGTACTTTTCATCCTAGGCGTTTTGGCTGCCCCCTTTGAAAAATCATTTTTGCCCGCCTCAGTTAAGATTATTGTAGTAGTGTAGCTCAACCCAAAAGCTTAATTTCACTTATATCATGGTAGGCATTTTATATTAACCGTGGTGGGCAGTTTTGGCCACCACGGAAAATTCTGTGGCGGGCGTTATAAAATGACCGCCATGGAAAATACCCCTATTTTCTGTGGCAGGCATCTTTAAAAGCCCACCATTGAAATTGCAGAGGCCGAAATGGCCCATGGTGAAGCCCGATAGCCACTCCAAATATGAACCATTAGGGTTTGGCCTGTATCAACTCTCTACCTGTCCTCTCATTCCTCTCTCACCCCAGGGCCGACACGTATTTTCCTCCCATCTCGCTCTCATCAACGTGCCTGACGCCATGGCAACGCTCCTCCTCCCTCTACTCATTCCTCTCCCCTCCTCTAAACGATGCCTCCCCTCCTCTCTCTAATTTGATCTCCCTTCCGCTCCATGACACTACTCTTTCTCACAGCAGCGCTCCTAATCCCGGCGGCGAGTGTGACGCCACGTCTTCTGGTGGCCAGATCCCACCCCGGCACGGCGCTGTTGCGAGGGACGCTAGCTTGAGGGCGGTCGTGGTGTGGGATCAGTGCGTGGGGCGTATATGCCCTTGGCCTCTCTTCCCGCTCTTAGTTTTGGTGTGTATTCAACCCTAACCCTTGGTCTCTTGTAGATCCGTGACGGTGTGGGAGCTACGGGAGCTCTCCCTTCGGCGGTGCTCTTTCGCGCAAAAGGCGGCCGGGCGCGGAGGCGCGCTGCACTTGCATAGAGGCCGCTTCGGTGTGGCGACCAAGAGGCTACCGGAGTAGCCGGTCGGCGATGGGCGGCGCAGACCGCTACCGTGAAAAACCCTATCTGCAGGCCCGGATCCGAGGCCCATCTAGGTCTAGATCCATTTTTTTTCCTTTTTTTATTTATTAACCATGACGGACATTTTTTGCCCGCCATGGTGAATCATGATTTTCCATGACAGCATGACAAAGCGTCTCTCGCCCACCACGCAAAAATCTAAAACGCCCATCACACAAAAGATTTTCGTTACTAGTGACTACGACATTGCCCCCAAGTGTGAAGGCTCCCTTAGGCCTCCAACATCTTCTCACATGTAGTCTCCCCTTAGGCCTCTGATATGGAATAAGATCAAGCAACAACTATTTTATTTAGTTGTGTTAGCTAGAATTCAAACTCACAAGATCTCTAGCTTGATGCCATTTGAGTTACATGCACTGAAATTTGATACCATATTGAGTTGCATACACTGCCCTACTTTGATAATAAGGTATTAATAGAGGTTGAATAGATTAACAGAGTCTAAGAGCAACTCCAAGAGATGTGTTATCCTTGTTAGGTAGGCTATTTATAGATTTTTAAATGTAAAAGTTGAACTCTAACAGATGTGCTATATGGTTTTGTTAAATAATAAACATGCCATACGAAAATATTGGTGGCCATATATAGCTAGTTAGAGCAACTCCAACAGATGTGTTATCCGTGTTAGGTAGGCTATTTAAGTCACTTGCCCAATTAATGATAACCCAGTTGTTTGTCTCCAAAAACTAATATTGTACTAGTGTTTCTCTTGTAAGAGAGGGACTGGATATCAAAATATGAACCTGAAAAACTTGTCCTGGCTCAAGCTAAGCTCAAAATGTTTCTGTGTTCATTCTTTCTCCTGCAAATAGCAGGTGGTCTCTGCTCCAAAACATAGCTGGACACATGACGTACTGGATATTACCGAGCATGAATTTTAGGCCCAAAGAACTGATGCTTTCTTGAGCCCGAGCCTAGCCATCAAATCTACATGACTGTGCCTACCTCAATGATGGTGCATAGCTTGCAACATGGTTATTACATAGCTTGCAACGTGGTTATTAGAGATCCTTGTGCTTTGCAAGGAGCATGTGTGGCACATCCTAAGAACTATATATCTTGATTACTTTGTTTAAATTTGTTGAGTAGGTCAATGGATGACTCGATTTATAATAACATGGAAAACTTGGGTGATTCCCGCACTTTCCCACTCTGATGTGACACTCAATAAGATTCAATATACTACATCCATCAGATGAAGACTTTAAGGTTGTTGCAAAGTCTTGATTTACGGTGCGATAAATTAAAACTTGGTGAAGTGGCTGATGGACCCTGCCGCGACAGCGCGCTTACAGGCCGGGCTTTCTTTCATGGTACAAAAAAAAACTTGGTGGATTTGCTGCTGCGTACTTTGTGCGTTTAGGCATTGCATGGAAAAAGGTATATTCGTGGAAAAAGGAATAATGTACTCATCACTAGCAGATAAATAGGCACGGATTATTTGCAAATGGACACAGTTGATTATTGGCAATAAATAGGCACGGAAAGGGACAAAGACACCTTCCTCTCGCAAAGAAAAAAAAATGCAAAAGCATAATATGGTCACGTTATCTGTAATCTGAATGCATGTCCATGTAAGACTAAGGACTCCTTCTACACACATGTAGTTTTCTAGCTAATTTTCCCTTGAAAAGGTAATGACTGGGTCATAAACCGTCCAAGTCGACTAAGACCCAAGTAATAATAGCCAAGATTGTGAAAATATACTCTCCCCTGAAGAAAAATAGACTTAGTCGTTAATAGTTCAGTCAATCTTGAGGTTTTGCAGACACCAATTATTGATAATTATAAATTGTATTGAGGATAATGCATGACGAGGCCTATTGGTTCCATTATATGCTGGTGAGGATAGACGTTAGTTGGTGGTTCTTTTCAAAGACAAGGTCTCTGTTGTTCCAAGAAAACAATGATTTAACTAAGAATGACTAGAGAGGAAAAGTCGTCCCTAACAACTTCTCCTGTGTATTATGTCACATGCACGCGTTGAGAACTTCTCCTGTGTGTGATGTCGCTTGGTATAAATAGATGGTGGTGCACTGAATTGGCAGCAACAACAGCTTGGGATGATGGCCAAGTTTGCAATGCTACGAACGAGGTTGTTACTCCTGCTACCATTTCTTACCCATTTTGTGCTGCAATTGCAATGCTCCAATGGGCTCGACACTGAACCAAAACATGTAAGCCATTTTTTTTTTTTTTTCATTATTTCTACTTGCTAGTACTGGCAAATTGGCATGATTCTTTTCTCTAAACAAAATGGCTTGATTGTCTTGTTTTGGTATCCAAGGGATCAATAATATACTATAGATGAGCTTCTTCTCATGGATAGGCTAAATACAAGGAACATTCTCAAAAGAAAAAAAAAAAAACAAGTTAGAAGGCAACAACTACAACTGTGTCCTATACAAAAACAAGTTAGCCCCTCTTTAGATTGTGTAGTTTTTTTCCACTTTTGGAAAATTAATAAAAATCTCTTACACAGTGGGGGTCTCCCTACTGTATTTTTGGTTCAAAACAATATATTGTAGATTAAAAGATAGCAACTGGAATGATGGAAAGAAAAAAATTCTTCTTTTTAATTGACAAACTTTTACTAGTCCATCAAGGTATACTCAGTCAAGGCAGCTAGCAGAAACAGATTGAGTAAGCATGATTATTGTCATTACAGCATATACTTCACTAAAAGGCATTGTACTGTACCTATCTAAAGCATTAAATTAAATCCGGGTAAAAGAGCAGAAATTTTGCAATAACTGCATTCACAAATCCCTTTAACACCCAAAATTTATGTGAAACTACCGAAGAAAAAAGGAACAAATATTGCAGCATTGATTAATCAGGACGTTTCATTTTGTTCAAGGAAGGAAGCTCTCGCTGACTTCTCAACATTTTTCCAGCTATTGCATTGAACAAGAATTGCAATGTAATGTATTATTACTTTTGAGATAAATGTACTGGTAATGTTGCACATATTATTGTGTTCCTTTCTAATGGTAGTGAGAACACGATTTCCACCTTAAGCCATCCTAGCTTCCTACAAAAAGCATAATCATATACGTAGTGGTTATTTACAGAAAAAAATTATTCAGTTTATCATAGCTGTCCACTGCTAACATTCAAAGTTCAAAAGTTATTTGTTCTCTAGTCTGAAGACTCTGAACCATTATATTTTATTCACAAGGGTTGATGCATCAATAATTTCAGGTATACATTATCTACCTTGGTGAGCGACAGCATGAAGACGTTGATCTTGTCACTGCTTCGCACCATGACCTGCTTGCTTCCATCATGGGCAGGTAAGCCCTTCTGAACTAGTAAGCTATTTGTAGCTGTAACATTCCTTTTCTCAGAGAAAAAAGGTCATGGCATTTAGACAGCTGCAGCCCAAGTAGCGCAGGTACTATCATCAGCGAACACTCTACATCAGGATCGACGATAGAGGACAATTTCCTAAGAACCTTGGCATATGTTTTTTAATGAACTTGGTATATGTGTTTCCTCATGAAAAGGAAATAAAATAAAAAGCCTCTTGATCTACAGATGGATGACTTGACGTACTGGACTCATCCATGAGTATAGAGATACAAATGTCTAGCAACACGTACCATGAGGACATCGAAAAGGACAATTCTCTCTTAGACTCTTAGTCAAAAGTGCAAATCCCATCCTTATCCGGATGAGATGACCTGACACACAAGAAACTAATAATCTCTAGATTTCAGGGAACAATTAAAGTAACATTACCTATAATATGAGTCCATTTCTGATAAAGGAAGTCTTTTTTTAGATTTGAACACATACCTCACATCGAGATGATACAAAATATAATCTTGAAAAGCGCTTTTTTGGCCTCTGCTTAAACAAGCACACGACCACTAAATATGAAAGTGTGTCTAAGGTTTACTAATATTACGAGGTCAGTGACCGTGCATAAATAGGGCATTAGCCGATAACTTTTATTGGCCCATGTATGTTGCTAATACTTTGTTTGTTCTGGTACAGTGTTAGTGTATGTTGATGGTTATACCTAGCTATGTGCTATTAATAATACATGTCAATGACCAACTGAAAATGTGCCGCTTGCATAGACAATTTCTGAGTATCATTGTTGATACTAACGTATGGCAACTGCCTATAATTTTGAAGCAAGGAGGAGGCTCTAGAGTCAATTATCTATAGTTACAGGCATGGATTCTCTGGCTTTTCTGCATTGCTAACAAAGTCACAATCTAGGAAGATTGCTGGTAATTGTTTCAACAAGACACACTCCGCAGCATATGATTTTTCTTATCATCATGATGAATGAGTACAGTCTTGCAGCTCTACCAGGCGTGGTTAGTGTAACAAAAAACCAAATCCACCACACACATACCACTCGAAGCTGGGACTTTGTGGGACTGGACTACAATCAGCCAAATGGATTGCTTACAAAAGCTAAAAATGGAGAGGACGTTATTGTTGGTGTCATTGACACAGGTTATTATACATATATAACTTACGCGCTTGGGAATTGGGAGTAAAATTTTTCTTTCGCTGAGTTATAATTCATTTTCAGGTATTTGGCCTGAATCGTTAAGCTTTGCTGGGTATGGTTATGGTCCCCCTCCTAAAAAATGGAAGGGAATTTGCCAAGCTGGTGCCTCGTTTGGCCCAAACAACTGCAACCGAAAGCTCATAGGTGCACGGTGGTATGCTGCTGATGACGTTGACAAAAGCCTACTGGATGGTGAGTTCTTGTCTCCCAGGGATGCCAATGGCCATGGAACCCACACTGCCTCAACAGCTGCTGGCAACCTTGTCCACAACGTTAGCTTTAACGGGTTAGCGCCTGGAGTGGCTCGTGGTGGTGCTCCTCGTGCCAGGCTGGCTGTGTACAAGGCCTGCTGGGGTGCATTTCCAACTCATGGCTCATGCAGTGGCGCGGGTATCATGAAAGCCATAGACGATGCCATTCACGATGGTGTTGATGTATTATCATTGTCTATTGGGGGGCTATCAGAATATCCTGGCACACTGCATGCTGTCGCAAATGGTATCACAGTTGTTTTTTCAGCTGGGAATGATGGTCCTGTCACCCAGACGGTGAGGAATGTGTCGCCATGGCTCCTAACAGTTGCAGCAACAACTGTTGATCGCTTATTTCCCACGGTTATCACCCTTGGCAACAACCAAAGGCTTGTGGTATGTCAATTTCTAATTTCTTACACATCTAGATAGTGACAAACATACACACTTTTGTATATATCCTTTTGATGGAAATGTTCCTACAAAATGTAGTGACAAGCTTTAGATTGATTACATTATATATGCATATGTAAATTCTAGTCTTTTTTTCAATATGGAAGAATGGAGTTATTATTATTTATTTTATGTTTTCAGGTATTTATTCATTTAAGTTCAACAAGTAACTAGATACATTTTTCTTTACTTACTATTCTTACAGGGTCAATCTTTGTTTGTGGCAACAGAAGGAGCAGATCATTTCTATGAAGTTCTAGATTATGATGTTGAAACGTAAGGCTCTTTTCCTAACATCTTTGTTGTTAAGCATTTTAATTAGTTCCACACTTACATTTAAGAACATATATTTTACAATGTAACTTTGTCTCCCTCTATGTAGTACTTATTAATGTTACTATTCATACCTACAGGTGTGACCCTGCCTACATAAACAACACAGATGTAAAGGGAAAGATCATCTTCTGCATCACACCTAGCAATATGTCTCCACCACCAAAATTGTCTGATATTGTTTCAATACTGCTTGAAAATGGAGCGAAAGGGTTCATATTTTCACAATATAACATGGATGGTCTTGATCAGTGGCAACTCACCAGCACGAGGATTCCTTTCATTGCTGTTGATTTGGACATCGCCAACCAGATGGTACAATACCTGAGGTACTTATGTAGAGATTAATTCCAACTCTCAAGAAAAAAATTATTGTAATTTAATATTGTTTCCTCGCTTCTAATCAGTTCCTTTCCTGTACTGAAATAACAGGACAACAAGTGATACTCCTAAAGCAAAGATATCTTTGACCCAAACAACTATTGGAAGTAGAGTTCCTGCCCCAAAGGTAGCACCGTTTTCATCTAGAGGGCCTAGCCCCATCTATCCTGGGGTTCTTAAGGTAAGCATGTTGGTCGATGTTGGAAGCCATTTATATGTGGAATTGGAACTTTAGTCAATTAATGAAACCATGATTAGTTAATTATAGTTTTAAATTTTTTAATTGTTCTGCAATAATTCCACCAACATTGCACATATTGAACTAATATGCCAAACTTTTCCAATCAACAGCCTGATATAGCTGCACCTGGGGTGACCATTTTGGCAGCTGCCCCACAAATACCTATTTACAAAGCTCTGGGTGTTCACTACTATTTTTCTTCTGGAACATCCATGTCCTGCCCTCATGTGTCTGGGATTGTCGCCTTGCTTAAATCAGTGCATCCTGACTGGTCACCTGCTGCCCTAAAATCGGCAGTCATGACAACTGGTATGTATTTAAAATAATAACAGTGCACAGTTGATACTGTTGGACCAAACAATCGTGTTCAAATTGGTAACTAATTATTGCCTTGAACAACCATGTCTTGCAGCACTTAGCACTGACAACAATGGGTTCCCAATACAAGCTGATGGAACTCCAGTAAAAATTGCCGACCCATTCGATTACGGAGCAGGGTTTGTGAACCCAAGCAAGGCCGATGATCCAGGTCTTATCTATGACATTGATCCGTCAGATTACCTCAGGTTCTTCCACTGTGTAGGAGGGCTGGGCGTCAACGGCAACTGCACGACTCCCAAGTCATCTGTAGTAGACCTCAACCTTCCATCGATCGCGATCCCCAATCTCAAGGCATCCGAGACTGTCATGCGCACTGTCACCAATGTTGGCCAGCCTGATGCAGTGTACAAGGCATTCTTCCAGCCGCCTCCTGGTGTGGAGATGTCCGTGGAGCCGTCAGTTCTGGTGTTCAGCAAGGAGAGAAGGGTTCAGAGTTTCAAGGTGGTGTTCAAGGCGATGCGATGGATTCAGGGTGACTACATGTTTGGCAGTTTAGTATGGCACGATGGAGGCAACCACTGGGTTCGGATACCGATCGCAGTGCGCATCATAATTGAGGACTTCTATTCGACCGTCTCGTGATGAATTAATCCTCTCATGGAGATGTGTTATACCATAACAATAAACAGGTAGCTTTCATGTGGAAGCCTAGGCCTGGTTGGGGTGAAGATATATAAAAAAAAAAATCATGACCCCCATCACATTTTATAATTGGAAGTTAGTACGTACAAGTGATACATGTGTGCCTGGTTTTTTTTTTTTTTCGGAGACAACCAATTTTATTTTGAGAGCACGGCAGCAGATCCAAAGGCCTATGGTGAGCCAACACCAATACTTTACTCATGATCTGGATATCATATAAGGATTGTGGTCCTAGTGTGTCTGTGGCCTCAACATCGACGTCGTGCACCTATGGGCAGTGACGGAGCTGGACCAGGCCAAGAACATCTAGGGCCATTACTAGGGTAACTGAAGTTAACTGAACCTGGGCCTTTAAGCTACAGTAGCTACGCTGCAGAAAAATAACAGCCTACGTCGAGGGCCATTGTCCAAATGGCCTTAGGCCCATATCTGCCACTGCCTATGGCCTTTAGGCCATATTGGAAGAGGGAGTCTTCGGGTTTGTGCCCAATGGCGGAGGGAGGGGGGCCTGGCACCCCATGACATGCTAGGAATGTTGTAGTATATGGTGAGTATATACATGTATTTCTACGTGTCAACCCCATTTATCTAGTTGTTGCTACCGTATTTGAGGCCTAGCCAAGTCTTCCAATTCATTCCAGAAGTATTTTAGCCCTAGTTTTTCGAACCGGACCGGACCACCGGTTGGACCGCTAAAAGACCAAACCAGGGCCTCCACCGGCTCGGTTCACTTAAAAGATCGTTCGTGCAATTGGACCGGAAAAACCGGGTGAAACCACTGAACCGGGCGGTTCCATTCAAACCGGGACGGTTTTTTAGTTTACCATAAAATACCCTCTCTGTGCACAGAAAAGCCTTCTCTGCTCAGGGGTACTAAGGCCAGTCTCCATGGGAGTTTCATGAGTGTTTCATACACATTAAATACAGCGCCACATCAGCAAAATTTCACTTTTTGCATTAAACCTCTAGGAGAGAGAAGAAAAGAGTTTCACCATGGTGAAACCTTTGGGCACTTGTTTCACATCCGTTGGAAACTGTGTGAAACCCTCATTGAGACACAAATAGAGTTTCACCATGCAACTATGCTATTAAACCATGCAATGAGAGAGAAGTTGTGGGACCCTTAAGCCTATGAAACTGTGCAATGAAACTGTGTATTGAGGGAGACGCCTATTTCATACCAAAGTTTCACATCTTGGAAACCGGGAGATGAAACTCTCCATCCGGACCGCCTAACGGAAAAGTGACCAATTACCAGCTTATTGGGCCGTGTGGGAGAGAAAAATCCAATTTCCCCGCAGCTCTTTCCCCTTCGCGGGCGTTCCTTCAAGGGCGGCGGCAGCATCTGCTATTCCCACCTCGCATTCGCGCCGGCGGGAGCCACCGGATACGGGGGCGTCGGGCGGGCGGGGGCGCACGGCAGGCTGCGCAGCACGGCGGGCGGGCCTCGGGCGAAGCGGTCGGGTGGGCAGTGGGCCGGACTGCGCGACGGGCGGACGGGGCAGGGGTGCGGCTGCGTCGGGCGGGCTTGGTGCCTTGGTTCACTTCGGGCGGCGCACGACGGGTGAGGGGGCTGCGCCCGGCGAACAGCGGACAATGGCGATCGGGGCAGCACGGCGACTTGTCTGCCAATGGTGAGCTCCAAGCCTCCAGCTCTGGTCACAGTTATTGTTTAGTGCTATTAAAAAACGATGAATTCCGTTTCTGTACATGCCTACATGGATGTGGATCAAATGTATGTTTTTTTGTTTAGTGCTAGATCTGGCTAGTTTTGTTTTATGGGTTTTCACTTTTCATTCACACTTTGGAAGTTTTATGCCTACATGGATGTGGATAAAATTTTTTTGGAAAGACTGCTACTGTTTGTCAATTATCAGACCAAGTTATCCTATATTTTTAATGTTGTGTCATGTATTTTGTTGTTCCATCTGTCAATTATCTGATTATATATCATGTATATATAAACCGGTTCAAAGTATTTGCGGACGGTTCGATAAAACGGTTCATTATTATCGGACCGACGGTACAACCGGTTTTAAACGGTTGGACCAATGAACCATTGAATTGACGGCTTTGCCGGTTCGATCTCGGTCCGGTTTGAAAAACTAGGATTTTAGCCCAGTAAGAAACAACCCATTTAGGAAATTAGGAAGCTTCCCCTGTATATAGCTATTGCTGGCTCTTGCTGTATACGATCAACAATAATACGAAGTGTCTGTCTCGACGATAATACGAAGCGTCTCGCGTCGTTGCTCTGGCTTCCTCGTTTCTCGCCAAACTGTTTGTTTGTCTTCCTGTTGTTGATCTCCTCCGCCAAATCACCAAACGCCAGTTCGCCGGAGTGTCGTACACATACACTATCATGGCCGGCCGCCGGCTGATTGCTGCCAGTCGTCCACCAGCAGCAGGTAATCCGTAATCCAGTGATATTCTCTTGTGCTTGTTTGGATCGATTCAGTTCTCAAGCAACGAAGCTTATGTCCCTTTGTGCTTGTTTGGACCCTAGGGTAGACACATTTAACTTAGGAAATATATGCACTCTGGTGGGAAAATATTATCCTGCAGATTTCTCAAGTCAAGAAAGAGCTCAATTGGAGAGTAGCTGCCACATTTTCAAATTGACGTATGCAACCATCCAAAACTGAAGGAATTATCAACACTTTCTAACAAGTGGACTATTTAAATCGGGTAAATATTCATCTTATCAACACTAGGTTCTTCTTTGCTTTGTTCATTGCCCCCCCCTCGTCAGATCCTGGCTCCGCTCCTGTTTGCACCGCCATACCTCAGAGCCACAATCCGATGATAGACAATGACGGGTGACAGCTCATCACGGCGCGAACTGAAACTATCTAGCGTAGAAGCTTTGTGTGGTATACTGAAATCAAGATACAAGGGGATTGCAACAAGAAAGAGGGAGCAGGAAGACTACCATTGTTTTTGGAAAAGAATGATGGCGGTGGCCATGGCAATAGAGGCCACGATGGTCTAAGTGGTCATCCCTAGCTCAACGAGGGCTTTTTTTCTAAGCACAACTGGATCGGACCTAGAAGAGTATGAGAGTTGCCATATTTCAGTGCTCGAATTTCTGATGAAAACTTTAGACAATTAACTCATGTAATTAAAAAGACAAGTCATATAAGATAATTTATATTTATTTAATAATTATAGAATGATATAACTATATAGATGTGGTCTATCTAAATAGTAAAAAATCAAGTATCTTCTAGTCTAGAATGAAATATACAGGAGAAGAAGTTTGGAAGTGTACCACACACGCCCATGCCTCGCCATTCCCACTGCCCTCCTCCAGATTCTTATTTTCCTTCGGCTCAGTCCATGATGAGTTGGAGGCCCACATGGAGATTTAGCTGCGCTCTCTTTCTTTAGGGGGTGTTTAGTTTTTGTTGGCCCGATCTTGCAATTAGGTCCTTTTTATGTTGCTTCTTTTTCTTCTTTTTTTGTTTAGCGACGTTTCTCTTGCATGCATTGCATTCTCTTCATTATTTTATTGCAGTTTTCAGTTAGTACACCCAAGGAACTGTGTGTTTTTTTCTTGGTGGTGTAGAATAGCACCCAAGGAACACAATGAATTACAATTTTAAAATTACCTTGGCGGGTTTTTAACAACACTTGAGGAAATGCAGAATTACCTTACTTGTTTGGACTAGCGCTCCAAAAAATATGGAGTTGCCTTAGCAATTAGAGTTAGCACTAAAGAAATGTGCATTTCCTTGGAGGTTCCCCAAGGTAATGATATGTCTTTTAAGGGTTCGGTTTCGCTAGTCAGGTAAATTGTTGGCCACCAAGAATATTCCATGTTCTGGTTGCATGTCCACGTCGATCCATCTCCATTTTGTCCGTGTATTCGTCTGCTTATTGCTTGGAGCTCAATCCGATGCACGTATATGCTGGCTTGCCTTGAGCGGCCCGCCTAGCACAAGGCTTTGAACAGAAAAAAAACGCCCGAACCCAAAGCCCGTATAATATGTGCTGGTCCAAAAACAGAGTCGATTTCCAAGGCCAGATAGAGCAATTTTAACAGGGCCCCAATTCAAACCCAATTCCATTATACCCATAGAAATAAAAATCTACTGTACATGTTTGGTATGCTATTTTTTTTCCTATATTTTGATCGTTTCGGCCATCCACAAAACCCCGACGGCTCCCTATCACCGGTTGCCTTTTTCCAGACTCCCTCATGTGCTTCCGATTGTTGTTTTAACCTGAGAAAAACTCAATCGAGCATTTTTCTTCCTCCCGCCGCAAAACCCATCTCTATCGGCATGTTTGAATTGTTTTTTCAGAACACAATTAAAACACAAAGGCAG
>JADLZK010004937.1:0-106778 GCA_015847255.1 Hyparrhenia diplandra | reverse complement strand
TATTTCTGTGCGTGCAGCCGTTCGGCTTACAGACTGCACGCTCCTATGCCGTCAATCCATTATTGACGGTTGTGCTTCATCGAGGCTCTCCAGTCCACCCCGCATCCATTTTGCCGCCGTGGCCCACCGGTCATTGGAGATGTCACTTTTCTCTCTCTTTTGACTGACCTGCTCTCTCTCTCGCTTCACCTTCCTCCCAAAGCGACGAGCTGTGATTCCGGAGGCGATGAGCGGCGACGAGTGACTCCGCCGGCGACCAAGCCACTCAAGCGGCGAACGGGATCTAGGGGAGCACCGCGCTCACCGGTACTTTTGTCCCTCATACAACTCGATTTTGTTTTTGATTTTGTCCCCATCAATTCGGTGCTGCTCCCCATCCCATGCTCGCGGACGCAGGCCACGCCGCCGCCGGCCAGCTGCTGCGCTCGCGCCGGACACGCTCGCCCACGCAGGCCGCGCCGGATGCCCTCGCGGACTGAGGTCGTGCCGCCGCGTTCGAAGCGCTCGGCCCCACTCGCGCCCTCGCGGGCGGAGGCCACGCCGCGCTCGGACCCGCCTCGCTCGCCGGCCGTGCTCCACGACGACGACGAACGCGAGCACGCGGCCTTCGATGGCGCGCTTCCTCGCCGGCCGTCACGCGCGCTCACCTCGCCAGCGGATTGCTCGCCCGCACCGCGAGGGCTCGCTGTCCGCTGCGTGCTCGCCGTCCACCGGCCGCGTGCTCGAGGTGTTTTTTAAGCTTCGACAAGAGCGGCTCCGACGGTAACTAGGCTTCTCTCGACGACGCCTAGGCGTCTGCGGGGGCGTTTCTAGGGAAGCTCCTCGCTCACCAGTAAGTTGGATTGGCCCGCACATTTTCCATTTTCTATTTGGTTCTCTTCCACATCAAACCATTTTCCTCTTCTCGATTGTGTCATGTTCAAATCGAGAGAGGATCGGATTAGGTTTCTAGGTGCAGGGCTCCGTGGATTTGTCCCTCTGATTGCTGCTCCCTCCTGCTCCGTACTCAAATCTGACTAGATCTCTGGATGCAGGCAAGATTAAGATCGGAATCAACAGTGAGTTTTTACCCTCGGCCTCAATCTATGCTACTTCTCCTGCTGGAGCTCGTTTGGTTGGGTTTCGTCTGAATCTAAGCATGTTCTCTCTCTGCATCTGCGTTTGCTTAGGTTTCGGAAGGATCAACAGGCTTGTGGCCAGGGTTGCTCTCCAGAGCGAGGATGTCGAGCTCGTCGCCGTCAACGACCCCTTCATCACCACAGATTACATGGTATGCTGCTCAATCTGTTGCTGATTGCTATTGCTCCTTACATCTGGTACGTTTATGGTATTTAAGGATCGGTCAGCGTGCTCGGTTTGGTTAATCCTAGCTTCCAGAGTTGTTTAGCTTCAGTTCTTCACTAGCAGTTTGAGTATCAGTTGGTATAAGCAGCCATGAACGGAAGCTTCGCTCCCTGAGCAAATGCCATTTTGGGGACCTGACTAATGCAGTGCGTGTGGTGCCACAAACACACGGCTGGCTGTTTGTAGTTTTGTTTACATATGTTCAGCGGTGAGAATTTAAATGGTTTAAATTGCTCGGTGACAACTGACTTGATTTTTTAGGGAGGCTCAATCAGGGCTCTGCTTTTGAAACCTCGGCATCCTCTCACAGAACACGCTTTTTTTTTTTTTTTCCTCTTGGGAATTGGGATGAACCAATTGTGCTGCACAGCTACTAACATTGCTGAAATGTACTTGTGCTAATTACCATTATTATTGTTAGATTCATACTGTGAACAAATTAGTATCATAGCTACTTAAGTCTATTACTTCTGAACCTGCAACCAATTATAAGCTTAATGGCTGCCAACTTCTTTTTATAAGCCTAATTTGCAGTTTCTACTTTATAGGAATTTGGCTCACTTTCGATGAATACATCATACATGACTTATATATAGATTAGAAATTGCAGCTGTTCAATTTTTTGAGTGGAATGCCCTCTTATTTGCAATTAGATTTTGAATCTAATACAATATTTGTCTATGATTAATTAACACCAGCAACATATTAGTGTGCGTAGCTGGCAACAGATAAAGGGAGAGAGGGAGAAACTGAAGGTTAATGAAGGGAGGTTGCCATTTGTCTATACATATTATTTTGTAGTACAATAGCTACCTTGGCTGCAGAATTAGGATTTTTAGATGAACCTGACAACTTATTTCAAGTTTCTTCATTTGAAGTTTTGGATGCAGCCATAGGCAATATTGTTACCGCACATAAGCAATAATATGATCTAATATAGGCAATAATTTTGTATGGATTAGTCTTTTGACCATGTTTTTTAGCTATCAGTTTTTCAAGTACAGTCTCTATGTCCTCATACTACACTGGTTTTAACTTATTTATCTTATTGCAACTGTGGTTATCACTAAGTTGCAAGTGTCATTTTAAATACATGCCCCTAATAGGCAATGGGTTTTGGGGCAAGTGTCCTTTTAAATGCATGCCCCCTACCGGGCAATGGGTTTTGGGACAATTGTCCTTTTTAAATGCATGCCCTCCTACTAGGCAATGGGTTTTGGGGCAAGTGTCCTTTTAAATGCATGCCCCCTTTCAGTCAATAGGTTTTGGGGTATTGTGTTTTGAAAAGCATGCCCTCGCACTAGGCAATGTGTTTTCGGGCAAGTGTCCTTTTAAATGCATGCTTTTCTACTAGGCAATGGGTTTTGAGCAAGTGTCCTTTTAAATGCATGCCCCCTACTAGGCAATGGGTTTTGGGGCAAGTGTCTTTTGAAAATCATGCCCCCTACTAGGCAATGGGTTTTGGGGCAAGTGTCCTTTAAATGCATGCCCCCATACCGCACAATTGGTTTTGGGGCTAGTGTCTTTTTGAAAAGCATGCCCCCCTACCGGAGTTATTAGCGTCTCTGTTTTTCATCTGTCAGCTTGCAATTTAGCTAACAACCTCTAATTAATTTGCTAGCTACTGTGTGTGCCTACTATTTGCTTTATTTCCACAACATTTTAGTTGCTCTGCTTATTCTCGATACCTCAAGCTACTGTATTCTTTTCTTTTTTTAACTTTAGAAAGTGTCAAATAGAGTTATCTATAGGAGGAGGTGATAACTTTAAAGTCTTTTGTTGCCTACTCTTGTGTGCGCCTACTGTTTGCCTACTCCTGAGTTGCTCTGTTTATTCTCCATACTCAATCTACTGTACAAGGATTCGTCGTTACAGCCAGAAACCCACCACATGTTTCTTTTAGCATATGCAATAGTGTATCGAGACTGATCTGTTATTTAAGTCGACCAGTTAGTTATGTTCTCTCATTATTTGACCTTATCTTGCTGATGTACTAAAGCTTCATTCAAACTTAATAGTCTGTTCTTGGGTTTGTTTTGCTAAGGTTTTAGTCACCTGCTAGTTGGTGTTATCTGTAGGCTTAGGTAGTCTTATTGACCAGACAAAAACTGTTATTCTCATGTCCATTTTTATTAAAATTGAACATGACAAAATTCTAACGAATTTCACGTATTGCCCTATGTTCTTTAGAAAGCATTGGGATGGATTTAAAATGCAGCACTTCAAAGAGAGTGGCATACCCAACATTCGCAAGCTGCTTTTGTACAAGTGGGTATTTCACCAAGACAATGATGCGAAGAATTTAAAATGCAAGCTGAATCTGGATATAAAAGAGGTATTTTTCATTTTCTAGAACATGTTTTTTTGCTTCTACCATTGTATGCTCTTTGTTTTGAGACATAAAGCTTCAGTTAGGCAATTTTTTAGCGATCTAGCATGCAAATTAGCATCATGGCCCAGGCATTTCATTAACATGGTGCTAGCAACTTAGAAAAAATTTACCCATAAGGTTTTAGAAACCATTTGAGACATAAAGTTTCAGTTGGGCAATTTATTAGCGATCTAGCATGCAAATTAGCATCATGGCCCAGGCTTTTCATTAACATGGTGCTAACAACTTAGAAAATTTACCCATAAGGTTTTAGAAACCATTTGAGTCATAAAGTTTCAGTTAGGCAATTTATAGCGATCTAGCATGCAAATTAGCATAACGGCCCAGGCATTTCATTAACATGGTGCTAGCAACTTAGAAAAATTTACCCATAAGGTTTTAGAAGCCATTGCAGAATTTATACTTTGGTCTTATAAACAATTCTTTAAACTGTGAACTTAGTAAAATAGTAAAGACAGGTGATAACTCTCTCTTTTTCTTGTGCTGCCAACACAAATTTTAATACAAAAACAGTAGTTTCTATTATTCCTGACTTTGCACATCCCTCCTGAGCTTTGTTCGGGCATTTCCTTGCATTGTGATAACTGATCATACGATTTGCAAATGTTGCACGCATTTTTTTTCTCTTTGGTTGAGCATTCATCCCTTTCTTTGGCCTCTTCTCTCTCCTGCGCCCCTTGTGCTTGGATTTTGGGGGTTCTGTACATTTGATGAACTTGGTGCCGCCTCTGCACCTGTAGGTTGAAATGCAATATAAAGCGCTTTAAGAAATCAAGTAATATTTGTATTAGGATGTAGTATATTCCGTAATTAAAATGATATTTTTTTTTTCAAACCTGTTGCTGGCAGCAATGATTGAGTTGGTTCTGTTGCGCCCAGGCCATTTGGTTCAGTTGCGCCCAGGCCATCTTGTGCATTTTTCTGTAGTACTTGGGTTTTGGAGCACTAGGAATAGGAACAATAGCCTGCTGGTTGGACGCTGCAGTCACAGTACATGGACTTTTCCTTTTCCTTGGTGGTGGTTCAGATCTACCATATGCTCACCATCTCAAAGAGATGTACCATCTAGCTAGCTTTCACCAATTATTAGTTCACTCTTCCAAATCCAACATGGAAGGGGTGTTTATATATCATGCATGTAGCGTTAAAACTCTCTGATCAGGACAGAACAGGCTACCAAAGGGTTCAATTCAGATCTACCATCTGGGCTTTTTTTTTTTCGTTGTGGCATATACACCACATAACTGAAATTTGTTTATGCAAAACATTTGATTTGCTTAGGTAAAAGGATCGAAATCGTTTTTGTGCAGTTCAGAATTGATTTTTCTTTTGTTGGTGATGATGCATTTTTTCTATTTTATTGCAGGTATCAGGTCATGAATCATGAAGAGGGAACCAAGAAGGGATTTGTGGCATGCAGACCATGCTAAGTTGCAGACCATGTTTAAGTAGGAAACTTTATATGAATTTCTTCTTGGTTATGTGAGATCTACTTTTTCCAAGAACAAACCTCCCTAGCATGTAATCGAAAACCTTGGAGTTGATTGTCTAGAAACAGATCTGGATGAAATGTTCATAAAAAGAATGATACTATATTTTTCATCGTGGCATACCTGATTTGGAGCCTGTTAAATTTTGGCATGGCCGGCCGGGCCGATCTTTGTGAGAGAAAGTACTTTGTTTTGCTGGGCTTTGGTTGGGATCTTTGTGAGAAAAAATCTGTACGACCTGGTGATAAAGCCCGGCGAACAGGGCCTTGCTTGTTGTTTGGATGTTTTCCCCGTGTCGATGCCTGTTTGCTTTTGTGATCGCCGGCCGGTGGATGGAGATGGTGGCGTCTTTTTTTTTTTTTTTTTTTGGCCACTAAATGCAGATGCAAAGATAGCGTCTGCTCATATATATCGCACACCCACACAACACACGCACACTACTCACACCACCCCATGTACAAACAAACCTACCACTACACTCGAGATTCAAGATCAAGGTCCATCTTGAGATCACCGAAATCCTTTTGATTCCGTAGGTGACGGGCACGTCACAATCCCATCAATGAACTTCACGCGCGTGAGAGCAGGACCGAAGACTGCGTCCCATCTTGAGATCACCGAAATCCTTTGATTCCGTAGGTGACCAAGCACGTCACAATCCCATCAATGAACTTCACGCGTGAAGGCGGACGCTTGGCACCTGGTCCAAGCGGAGACTGTTCATATTTGGGGAAAAACCCGGTGCCAGACCCGGTCGATTCTGGGGAATCGAACGCGGGCCGGTGGCCTCCACGACGGGAGAGCGCACCACTGCGCTACGGGCGCGTTGGCAGATGGTGGCGTCTCGCCCTGTGTATGTTGCATGTTTGGAAGAAGCTAATTTGTTGTGTATATCTGGGCTTGGGCACTGCTGGGCTTTTTTGTCCAGGAAGCCGTGGGGAAAAGACGCGCGCAGGAAAAGTTCGCACAAGAAGGGGAAAAGTCGGGGGAAAAAGAAGGCAGCAAAAAAGTCACGCTTGCCATCATCTGATTTTTGTAGTGGGCAGGCTATAGCGCAAAAGGCTGCATGTGCAGGCGTTAGACGCCTCCAAATAAAAAATGGAGTTTATGTACGAATCTAAATGGGCTACAGGTATATATACAAAAAAAAAAAAAAAAAAAAATCCTAAAGTTACAACGTACATGTCACCATAGTGGGTGCCCTAGAACATTTTACAAGTCAGATTCTAAAGATGAGGGTGCTTCATATCAAAAGAACATCCTTCTACTATTTTAAGTACCCGGAAGGAAAATTATTGATCCAGTAAAATTAACACAACTGCCACGACGATGGAGGCTTTTTGAATAAACCTTCACTGGAGAACATAAGCCATCTCTTATTGCTGGTTGCCATGTTGCTCCATTATTCGCCTTCTTTCAGCAGCTAACCCAGCTGCAACAGATGGAGGCAAACTCCTCAAGCTATCGCCATAATCTTGATCTGCATGTTCTAGGGGTTCATCAGGTCCTGCCATCGGGAATAGTGACTCCACATCCTTCAGCGTCAAAACAGGCTCATCTTTGAAGTTTTTGGATTTACGGTTTATAGTAGAGCAGACAGCTCTGCTCCTGTTCAATTTGTAGATGCTCTCTTCTATTGTTTTCTTCACCTGGAAATAAATAATACATCAAAACCCGTTTCCAAGAATAGATTAAAGAGAAGAAGGAAAAAGGAGAACACAATGTGCTTACTATAAAACGGTGAACAAATGTGCTTTTGTCTTGACCAACTCTATGGATCCTGCTGATAGCTTGTGCCTCAGCAGCAGGGTTTAGTAATGGCTCCACTAGAATTACATGTTGTGCTTCTAGTAGATTAAGACCATTTGCTCCATGCTGTATAAGCATCAGAAGTACCTGAACAGGCTGCATTTTGGAGGTTGTCCCTTTCACTTTATCTACATTTACATTGCTCATCTGACCCTTGAATTGGGAGAGTGCTGCCTGTGATTTTCTGAAAAAAAGAAGCAAACTTTTACAAAGTCATTTCATTGCTCAGAAGTCAGAGCATAGAGTATTTCCTCAGGGATAACCATCTAGCTGAAAAATGGCCAATCAACAAAACTGAAAGAACATGGTTCTATATAGTTTGTCACACCTTCCTCCTTTCATCCGAACATATGAAATGTTGTTAGCAGCGAGGGAGTGCTCTAGTACATCCAGTACATCATTCCAACTTGAGAAAACAAGAACTTTTGCTGTTCCATCAGTTGAAGTGATTCTCAAGATTCTTCTTGTGACAGCTTCAATCTTCATCAGGAAAAGAGGTAAAAAAAGAGTGGGATCATTACGCTGAACTTAACATACAATAACCAGACAAACCAGTGAGGATCTTGCTAAAGTATATGACCTATCTCATTCCATCTGCAAATATTTAACAAGTGCATTATATAAGTGTAGTTAAACAATAACATTTTCAGGACTCTTGAGAATATAGTCAATTAGTCATTCCGTCTTTTGGGCATTTTCAGGACTCTTGAGAATAGTCATTCCATCTTATGGGTTTACATTATTAATTTTGACATACAATAACCAAACAAATCAGAAGTTGTGGTACCTGCTTAAGCAGTGCATAATCTTAAAGATAGTTTAATACTAATAATATTTTGAGGATTTTTTAGAACATAGTCCTTCCATCTTATGGGGTTACATGATTAATTATGTCATGGACACATTGACACAAAGGTCCTACTTTCAAATGTAGTTATGCAAGTTACAAGCTAAAATAAGCAGAATAAGCATTAACCACAGGGTTCAAATGCAGAACAGATAGAAGACCCGCAAAGTAAGGAGATTGCACGAAACCTTTGTTCCATATGAACCTTGGACAGAAATAGTGCTTTCAGCCAAATCTTCAGTGCTATTTTCAGGTTTGTCCCAAGCTTTCTCAACTACAAAAGCAACATTCTCAATATCTGTTCGCTGACGGCATGTGGGGCACATAATCCATTTTTTACGCTTTCCGAATTGGGCTGCAGTTTGTTCTGTCATGTAAAGACAACCTGAGAGCAGTAAGAAGATAATTTAGTCAAGGTCAGGAATTCACTATACATCATATGAGTACTTGAACAGACAAGTGGCATGATTATCCAATTGTATGTCCTCAAGTTACATCAGCATTGAACTTAGCAGAAGGTTAAGATTGCTAAAGTAAATTGCACAGCATAACAAACAGACAGATATGTTATACTCCATCCCTTCTATATAGTTCACTTCAGCTTTGTCCTAAATAGAAACTCTCTAACTTTGACCAAGTTTATAAAAAGACACATCAACATCTACAATATCAACTTAGTTTTATCAAATTCTCCATGAACTATGTCCTGCTGTTGCATTTATTTGAATTTGTAGATGCTGATTTTTTTTTCTAAAATCTTGGTCAAAGTTAGAGAAATTTGAATTTAGGGCAAAACTGAAGTGAACTATAATTTAGAACGGAGGGAGTAGTTTGCACCAGTCAACAGAGTACTGCTTTTCTTCAATTGGTGTAGCTTTGAATGTGAAAAAAAAAAACTGCATGGATACTCACACTTGCAGCATACAAAATGACCACACTGGAAAACCATTTTCTGGTCAAAAACCTTCTCCTGGCATATTGGGCATGGTTCATTACGAAAATCAGAGACAGTTTGCCCTGTGACTGAACATGAAGCAACTGTATCATCGGCATCGCCTGCTTTAGCCAATGATTCGCCATGCTGGTTATGTGTTTTTTCTTGTTACATACCACCAATCCCTAAAAAGCACAGAAGTGATCTACATTTAAAAAAAAAAGGAGCTACGCAAGAAGGGGACTCTGTAGCAGAGGTATTATATAAATATGGTATTAACCCAAACAATCATAGTGCAATCTTTGGGAACAAACAAGTTTGTAAATTGCACACTAAAATGTGAAGTTATATGGCAGAAGTTTACTTGAAGTTATCACACACCTTTAAGTACCGGAGTTGACCTCTTACACGGGCTAAAGATGAGAGTGACATGAATTTTTCACTTGTAAATTGGACATT
Organism: Hyparrhenia diplandra; assembly: GCA_015847255.1. NCBI lineage: Eukaryota > Viridiplantae > Streptophyta > Magnoliopsida > Poales > Poaceae > Hyparrhenia > Hyparrhenia diplandra. The sequence goes on along the minus strand of JADLZK010004937.1, from coordinate 97,503 downwards.
ATATGGTATAAGTTCCTCTTTAGTTACAATATTGGCAGCGCTTGGTTCATCGTCTTTCTCTTTGAGCTGAAGTCTTGAGAGGGACATCTTGATCTCATCATGAGCACGCAATAATTGAGTTTGAGCAATTGACAGAAACCTTGCTTGAGGAAACTCCTTGCGCATAGCCTAAATTATCATGTCATGGTTAGCAGCGAGCTTGATTATGTCAAAAGAGAAAAAAAATATTTTCTACCTCAAAAAGAAGTAAATGCTTTTTAGCAATTGCGGAATATTGCTTTCCCAATACTGTCTTTGAGTGATTCCGGATAACTCTTAATGCAGTCTCGGTTCGAGAAGGATGCCTGTAGACCTGTAAACATTGGCAGTATTGAAGAAATATGACAGATAGATAACACTAAATGGAATAATAGATCAATATCGATCGCTTCGAATGCCAGGTCAAGAAAGTAGTGATGATGGTCCTTGAAACACCTTTCACAGAATGCAAAGGCAGATGGACTGATCAATACAGATCTTAGAAGACACAAGGTAAAAGATAAATAGGTGTAACATTAGTTTCCAGAGAGTTGGTGTTAGAGGAGTATGATCAAGACATGCGGTGGAGAACTGAGCAAAGGGGGTGTCTGCGGAGGAGGCAGCATGCAGGAAGGAGTTAGCCATTGCCTATTCTTAGGATCTAGAGGGCAAAGGGGGTGCGGAGGAGGAGAATATGTAATCTGCGGTGGAATGAATGAAGAGATTATAAGGAACTCCCTTCTCTCTTCTTCCTCAATCCCCTCACAGCCCAACAACGACCATAACAGTTGGGGTTGTGATGTTATCCTTGAAAAAGGTGTGGCTAGAAGAAGAAAAAAAAGAGAGGAAGTGACAACTATCGATAGTAAGACATGCAGGAATGGAAGTATGTAACACACCTGTATGTTTTCTCGAGCCGACCTAGGATTGTCATTGTCATAGCCATGTTCAGGTCCCTCGTTGGATTTTCTATTACGGAAGAAGTGATTGAGCTCATATTTTCGCCTCTGTAGATCCTGTGCTTCTTCTACTGAATCAATGACAGAATCATTGTTTGATTTCTTAACAAGAAACAGACGTGCTTCATACCTCTACAAGAAATGAAGAGATTAAATCAATACATGATGGATTTCAGAGGCACAAAAACATCAGCATGCCCTGATGCATTAACCTGAAAGAGTTCATCTAGCTCACACTGGATACATAGAGAACCAGTGCCATCATAGCATTTTGGACAATATCGCTGGCCCTCAATGTCCTCATCCCTTGGGTTATCCATTGTTTTGTCAACTTCCAGAAGTCTATCCATAAGATGTTGCCTCGAACTTTGTAGAGAATCAATGTCAGCTTGAATTGCATATTTTAACCCAGCAATACTTTTAATCCTGTGAAAGAACAAAACAACCAAGGTAATCATCAACTAAAAAGGGCAGACCCAGTGCTGGTAGCTCCCAAATAATTTTTTAACATATATTTAGTGACATGAATTCTTGAAAAAACTGAATGACATAGGTACGATGGAGAATATTAAAACAAAAACAAGTTTGCTGCAGACCTGGAAGATATTCCCCTTGAACCCAAACCAGTGGTGCTCTTACTAGAAGAATTATCAATCTTCTTGATGAGTTCGTCAGCAGAATTGTTGTTCTGTTCAATGCAGTCCAAAGCATGCAGCCACCAATTCATATGCCCGCTCTGTAGCTCTTTAGTGATATTCAAGACCTAAAGATAGGAAGACGCTCGGTATAAGGAGAAAAGGGAAAGGCTTGGATCACGTAAAACTTACCAAAAGAATACAATAATAACAGAAGACAAAGAAAGATAAATAAATTAAGATAGCTTGGTGCAGCTCAAAGAGAGAAATTTAGCGAACTTACCTCTGTGAATGATGCATTAAAATCATTCTGCGCTACTACCAGCTTTGAAGTAAAAGCTGACAGGTATTTTCCTGTGATTGCATCGCAAGTCTTCCTCAAGCAGTCATCAGCAAAACATTCAGATGATGAGTGGCATCCAGCAACATTCTCCACACCCTCATCTCCAGTTGTGCATGCTTGTCCAATAGTGTTTTCATCTTCTTCAGATGTTTCTAACCCATTAGCTGTCAAACTCGAAACACTGTTTTTACATATTTTATTTCGTTTCACATAAAGTACATTTGTCTCAACAGTGTCAGTTTCCTTTCTTTTTCTGCTGATTGGAACTTCAGAAGCCAGCTTTTTTAATGGGCATTCTTGTAAATATTCAGAACTAATTCTAAGCAGTTCTGCAAGATTGTAATTGATATGAAGATTCAATAGAGGGTCAACACGGAAATCGTCGACATTTTCATGAGCCAATGCCAGTGCTTCTTTGTACAAAGAAATAGCTTCTTCATTCCTTTGTTCAATAACAGCTAATCCCGCAAGACCATTCAGGGCAACTACAATTTTTCTCAGCTCTTCCTCTCCTTCAATTTTTGCTTTACTGATAAGAACCTGGATGCAAAAGTATCATGGGCAACACTGAGCACATTATTAAAAAGTTGCACTGCAGAAAATAGGTCGCAACCAGGACTGAAACATAATCAGCTATTCACCTGTAAAATTTCATCCATTGACAAAGGGTTATGCTGCAGGGAGCAGAGACCAGAACTGCCCACTTGTGGGTGGCAACATGCCTGCCGAAGTTTCAGCAGTGGGACTAAGAGCTTGGCAATGTCGTCATTGGAGAGGTAAACATTTAGCACAACATTTGAATCTACAAGCACGAGGTAGAAAGAACCTTCAGGTTTTGGATAAAGGCATTAGTGTGGCAAGTATCAACCGTTGCAACATGTTTAATAAAAAGATGTAACCTAGTGCTGAAAGCTCAAGGGACCAGGGAACTTTTAGGCAACATTACAGAAATATAACAGTCTTGAAAATTCGCTATTACCCATAAATGCCTCTGAAAATGGTATTATCCATATCCCACTCAAAATGGAATTCCGTCTATATTATCTACTTTAAGAAATGTCCATTCCAACTTTTTTTTTTTTTTTTTTTGCTCATTTTCTATGGAAAAGCATGAAAACCTGACCTTGAAGAATTAATGTGGAAACATAAGATGGTTGACTGGAGGATAAAGTACCTGAAACTGATTCTCTTCTATTGGTGTCATTTCTCAAATTTCTAATAATTTGATGTGCATGGTCCATGCAGGTTGCGTGCTGCTTCTTATAGAAATATTCTTCAATGGAAGAAAAGATGAGCCATGAAAAACACTCTTCTTGTGGAGGCAGCTGCAGTTCACCTGACACATGAATTTTGGAGGAACGCCACAAGATTTCCCTGAAGAATTTGTGTGCATAATTCATTGCTACTCTGTCCCCCCTCTGCAGTTCAATTCAATGAGACAAAAGGAGAATAATTACTCAGACCAATTATCTCAGTAAACCAAATGCTATCAAATCAAATCCAACCAAGTAGCAACAGGCGTTACATGCAGAGCTGTGGGAACATTATTCATGATGTCATGTAAGCTATAAAAAACATCAAACGCACTAAAAAGTTCATTGTATCACGAGGTTCTCAGTCCTTTATAAGAAATGATTGCCTATGTTTTCAGACTGTATGGACAATTGGACAGAGATGGTAATAACTAAGAACCAATGGGCTAACTATAAGACTTGCACTACCCAGGCTTTATGTAATTCACTAGATCCATCATCAGTTCATCACCAACATGAAATTATGGTATTTGAGATCCGTCAGCCTAGGCAAGTGATCACAGTTTATAAGCGATAAACATTACATCATGACAATGACTTCCATTGTCAGCATGTGACAGATTCAGTAGTACTCCCTCCATTCATAAATCTCCATCATCTAAGCAAAAAAATAATTTTGAAGAATCTCCATCGTATTAGGTTGGGACCATGGGTTGGGCAAGTCCCCAAGCGCCATGAACCACTCATACTCGCTGAGCATTCATTGCTCCTTGCCTGCATGTGTTGCTCATTGGCTGCACACCGACTATTAAATGCAAATCAAGTCTCTCCTTGGTCATTGCACCTAAGGCTAAAACGATGAAGATTTTTGAATGGAGGGAGTAGCAGGCAACATACCTCATAATGGATCTCTAATAATGTCCACCCACCATCTATATGTGTCAAATGGGATTGTCCTAAGAAAACGTAGAAGCCCAAAGAGATCATCAAGCCTGCGTTGTATTGGGGTTCCAGTGATACACCAACGGTGTTGAGCATTTAGCCTCAATGCCATCTCAGTCACAGAAGTCTTGCTTGACTCTACCATCTGAGCTTCATCCAAACAAAGCCGCCACCAATGGATCCTTGTCAGGACAGTTGGAATGACAGGATATCTAAAGAGCGTAATGACAGTTCAGCAGAGGTTCAACCCAAGTTAATTTAACTAATTAATAATGGCATGTCTGGATAACAATGGGATTCTTACTGTAAGCACTCAATGAAGTACTTGAAACGAAAAAAAGCTACTGCACTTCTATTTCAGCTATTATCAGTGTACCCGGATTCTAAGTGATGAATAAGCTTGAGTCAATTACCCTTTCAGCTTCACCAGATTTTTAGTACTCACACAATGTCAGATCAATGAATAGGTATGATAGTTGAAAATATGTGAACCATGAACTCAACACAAAAAAAAAGAAAAGCATAAAGATAAAAGTACAGTGGAACAAATCTCTGATTTGGTGTGGTATGTCAGCTTGTGTTTGACTCTTCCAAGAAAAAAAAATTGGATGTTAGACATCAGTAGTAGGTTTAGCTCCCTCATTAATTTTGTTTCAATTGAAATTTACTTTACACATGCTTCTCTAGGACAATTTATAGTACACATGCTAGCAAGAATATTATAGCTATTTACACAGATAAAACGTAAGGAGAAATCATACAACTACCTTTCCTAAAATTTAGGAAGCAGATCTTCCTATATTTTCCAAATAACAACACTAGTTTGAAGTAGTTTCAGCTCATTGATATCTTTGCAAGGCAGCAGCATGTATATGGGTTATTATTGTTTATAAATATTTAGCTTTCCTTGTCAAACCCCCACCCCTGCATTCCCCTCAAACATGGAAAAAAAAAATCCATGACTTCCTGGTTCTGAGTAAATGTATGTTTCCTATAGTTTATGGAGGGTTCGAAAACTGGAATCGGTCTAACCTATTATGTCAACCTTCACTGTGAAAGCTAACCATTACTTGCCTCTTTTGAAATCTCAAGAAACGGCGATCACCATCATGACGGTCAAAATCATGCGATAGATCTTCTTTCAAGACATCGTAGGTTGTCAAGACAACATCAGCGGTACTTATCTCAGTCATCTCATTTTTTTGGATGGTAGCAGGTTCCAAGTTCCTTGCACCTTCATAAATGTGAACTTTCAGAGATCCTGGCCTTGTGTGTCTAGAATAAAAAAAAAAAAAAAACTATCAGTACTATCATTATATGCATATACTTGTAACTATACCATACCAAAGAGGCCAAAACACTCAAAAAAAAAAAAAAAAAAAAAAAAAAAAACTGGATAAGGCACTTGAAGCTTCGTTCTTGGTATAGACTGCATTAGACCCGAAACATCTTATTCTCAAAAGCTTCCCATCATGGGCACCCTTAACAAAGATCCATCAGAAGGATTTTTTAAATAAAGTTGCAGAACTTCTATACTCAAAATAGAAGCAGTGAAAAAAGACAGAGATTTCAAAACTGAGAGCAACAGCAGGCAGTGTTGGCGTAAACGTTAAATGCTAAACAGATGCAGCCATTTAAAGCCAATTAAATAGACACAGCTGGCCACCATGTAGCATTTGAATGTTGCTTAAAATGGCAAAAACATAGTGTTACACAGTATGTCTCTCGAACTCTTGATATAGTGACGTGAAGCTTGGAAAATTTGGAAAATATTGATTCCGATATTCAGAAATTATGAGCAAAATTATTCCATTAACTTGACCTGCGGGGGTAAGACAGCCCCGGGCATTGCATTAAGAAGACCTTCTCACGCAGGTCAAGAAAACCCCCATTGGATAAAAAGAAATCATACCGGGTAATCTCAGAGTGCCATTGTGCCAGTATTGGTGCAGGGCATACTATCAATGTAGCATGACTAAGTATATTAGTTTGAGTTGCTTCAGTAAGCTCCAAGCATAGTGCACAAACGTATGTGTCTTCCGTCTCAACAATAGAACACCTGGGTTTCTTTTTCTTTCTAATTCCAGACTTCATGGAGCTTTTTTTGTTTGTTGATGCTACAACTTCAGCAGTATCATCAAAAAGTATAACTTTCTTGGGTGAGTAACCAACACAATCAGCATGCTGCCAAGCATCACAAATGTCACACTGGACCCATAGACCTGTGTATGCAGAACTTTCACTTTCGCAGCACCACAGATGCACTCAACCCTTTCTACTTTCTGCCTCTTAATTTGATCCATTCCTATTTTGTTCTGGGAGACAGAAAAGTCTAAGGAAATTGATCTACGATGAGCAAAAATGCACGCTAATAGCTCGACAGTTTTCCCCAATCCCATTTCATCTGTATCAAAAAGAACACAGAAAAAGGAGTGTCGGCGGTAACTATCCACAATAGTAAAAACCATAAAAGCAGTATAATAATGAATTGATGAAAACAATTGTTATCAACTTACCAGCCAAAATGCCCCCAGAGACATAAGGTGGAGAAGGCTCTGGTTGCAATGAAATATTTCCGCTGCATAGTAAGTTGGTAACAGATATGTGAAAAATCTGAGGTATTCACAGGAATGAAAGAGAATTTGAAATCACGAAAACATTATGTGAATGGAAAGCAGGTTGTTCAAATAGTACAACAATATGCAATGAACTTAAGAGATCTCAAGCATACTTAACTAAACAAGCTACAAGCATATCTACCAGATTTGATTAGTGTTTACACACTTCAGACTTACTTGAACGGATTATAGAACATCCTGGAATTCTTGTGAATGAAATCAATAGGAACGCAAATATGGTGCAGAATTAGCATATTCTTGATGGGGTGTATTTCCCTTTTCACGTTGAACCATCCAATGCGCCATCGAAGTTGATATGGCCTGAGCCGAGGAACTAAATCAGGAAGGTCCTCTTCCAACTGCTCTGCATTACTAACAACAGGAATATAAATGGATAAGTACCATACAATGGCCAGAAAACAAGTATGATACATCCAAAGAATCATATCGAAGCTTTGGATAACTCAGATCATAGATTCTTGTCACAAAAGCACATATGGTATATCAATAATAAAAAAAATGGAAGCAAGTAGTTATCTAAATGGTCTCACTCATATTCATATTAAAGCACATGATTACGAGGTTAGAGCAATAGTGAGATGTAAGATAAGATACTCACTTGAAGGCTTAACGGCCTCATAAAAAGCGGCAAGATCAAACTGAGAATCACTCTTAGGTGCCAAATCAGCATTACCACCATCATCCATTGGCACACCAAGGCCATCCAACCCATATATGGCAGCTGATGTCGTGACCTCAGGACGTAGCCAAACCATCATATTCATCAAACTCTTCCTCCATGGATGCCTAGTCACCTCCAGCAGCGATTCGGACGCGCTGAAAGCCTGTTCCATCACCTCCACGCTGACCCTAAATGACTCAACCCTCACCTCACCCATATCCTGAAATGCTCTGAACGACTGAACCCGGAGCGTGATGAATCTCAAGCTCACCAAATGGGCGAGACCCGATACACCTTCATCAGGACCATCAAAACACCCGGAGACCATATATTCTTGGTGCCTCCCTTCACGACCCCCATGGACGATGTACTCCAGGAGCACGCAATCCGACGGCACAACGGGCCACTGGCCCATCCTGAACCCCTCCTCCGGCGCGTCGCGCACCCGCAGACGCAACAAGAAGGTCGACGCCCCGAATGCCTCCTCCAACGCACCTTCCCCATCCCCGTCGCCGGAGACGCGCACGTCGCGGAGGACCACCTCGGCGACGTCCCGGTGGTCGACGTCGGCGTGACCCAACGTGCTCCTGTCCACCTCCACGCAGACGTCTCTCCTCGCATCGCCCTTGATCCCACGCTTCGTGCTGCCGCTGGGGCTCGGCGCGAAGGGGTCGGCCTCGGCCGCTGCAGAGGCCGCGCCCGCAGCTCGAACCGGCCGCGATTTCTTCCTCCCCATATTGATTCAGGCCGAATGGGCGTGGAAATTATCAGAAACCTTTGAATTTTGGGAGGAGCGCAAGGACGAGATGGTTGCTAGTGGCAGGGGACGGTGCTGTGCTAGGCAGATTGATTGGGTAGATTGCTGGCTAGGAGGTTTTAGGAAGAGCCGGTGAACTCGGTCTGACTGGAGAGGACAGCGGAGGAAGGGGAGGCCGGTGAGGCCGGTGTGTGTGTTTTCGTTTATCTGGTTATTTTTATGCGAGAGATGAAATCGTGGAGGCCTAATAAATGTATATAAAATTAGATTTATCATTTATTATTATTTCTCTTTATTTACTCAAAGGATCGTCTAGTATAGTGGTATTAAAGTTGAAAAGCGGACGGAAGCGAACGGAAAAATTGCTCTATCGTTTTCGTTTTCATATTTTTAGACGGAACGGGAGCGGGAGCTGGAGCCGGACAACCGGAAACAAAAACGGTGCGGTATAAGCGGTAAAACGAAAACGGGTAAATACGATCGGGAAATAGATGGAAACGAACGGTAAGCGAAACTTAAGCCGGAACATGTATGCCGCACATGATAGATTAAATATAGATATCAAAGTGCACATTTGCTAGTCAAATATCAAGCAGTGACTGACCACATATAAATATTAGTACAATACCAAATATCCATATATAAAATTAGATTTATCATTTATTATTATTTCTCTTTATTTACTCAAAGGATCGTCTAGTAGTGGTATTAAAGTTGAAAAGCGGACGGAAGCGAACGGAAAATTGCTCCATCGTTTTCGTTTTCATATTTTTAGACGGAACGGGAGCGGGAGCCGGACAATCGGAAACAAAAACGGTGCGGTATAAGCGGTAAAACTAAAACGGGTAAATACAATCGGAAATAGATGGAAACGAATCGATAAAAACTTAAGCGGAACATGTATGACGCACATGATAGATTAAATATAGATATCAAAGTGCACATTTGCTAGTCAAATATCAAGCAGCGACCCGACCACATATAAATATTAGTACAATACCAAATATCCATACATAAGTATTCATATATACCCAAGTTATGCTAGATAGCGGTTTATAAGAAAAACTATGAAAAAGACTCAAATAATTGAGTGTTCGGTCGGTCTGGCCTGTCAACTCGTGGGCCTAGGCGTTTGTCTTTTTTACGACCGAACTCATGACCGGAAAGGTCCGGTCACCTCGCCGGCCGGGTTTTGCCCCCCCACCACCACCACCACAACGGCTCTATTGCATTGTGTGGGCATATATATACTTGGTGGCCGACCCATTGCTCCCTCCCTTGGTCATTTGAATCATTTCTAACACCCTTTGAGCTGAGCAAACATCTCCCCACTCTCCTCTCTTGCTTGTGAGCACATTCTTGAGAGACTGGGTGAGAATCAAGTGCATTGCTTTGTGAGTTGCATTTAGAGGCACTTGAGGGTCGTCGTTGCCGGTGGATTTCTTGTTGCTCTTGGAGAGCACTACTCCTAGACCGGATTTGTGATTGTGGAGGTGTTGGGAAGAGAAGGTGATTGTTCTTGCCCACCTCCGGTGATATTGTGAGGGGTTCTTGATGTTCCCCGGCGGAGTGCCGAATTGATACTCTAGTGGAATGTGCGTGTCGTTGAGTTACCACTCACTTGCGTGTATCGAGAAGGCCTAGTGAGGCAAGGCGTGCGCGCCACCTTGATCCACCGTTGAGACGGTCGACACAATCGGAGACAAAGCTTGAGGGTGCTCAAGTGAACTCCGGGTGAACAAATCATTGTCTTCATCATTTGTGTTGATTGATTATCTCCCGGTGATTGGTTCATTGCCTCAACAGTTCGGTATAACATCTCCTCTCTACCTAGCTTTACTTCATACACATATTGTGCTAGTGTAGACTTGCTAGTTGATTAAGTTGCTTAGAGTTGTTTAGTGTAATCTACCTTGTTCACCTAGCTAGAGAAGTAGTGACAGAGGTCGTGTATTAGAATCATCTTCATCAAGTAGCAACCGCAAAGATCTTGCCTCTTTCTTTTCTTCATGTTTGGGCGTCGGACTATCAAATCACGTCTTTGCGACTAGCCGGTGGCGTTTTGAGGTAAAACTCGTCCAAAACCTTTTGTTCGACCTATCATGCCAACATAGTTCATAAACTTTCGGTATGGCACAATTGATTCAACACCATATCCAATCGTGCAAACTCCATGCCACCTCAACCTTACTTCATCTCTTTGTTCAATCTTGAGAATAGGCCTTTCTTTATACTTTAAGATGTAATCATCATATATCTAACCAACTCCAAAAACCAAAAGTAACGGACCCTCCTCCTCTATCCTCTTCACAGCTTCTCTAAAATGTGACTCATTAAGTGCAAAGAAGCTAGTGGTTTTCTTGAATCTAAGCACTTTGCAACATTAGGATTCGAAAAAGAAAGATTAAATTATAGATATATGTTAATTATTACATTATTTGTGTGTGTCTGTGCTAAGCTATTGTAAGGTGCCGCTGCCTCTTTGCTACAAATTAGTTATTCTTGTTGTGAAATCATGTGTGCGGGTGAATCTCAAAGCGGGGAGGAAAATATATAGCACTCTAGGGAACGAGAGAAGAGTCTAGAGTATCTTTGGACTCTAGTGAGCAAGAGAAGTATGGACATATCTAGGGAGGAAATATCTAGAGTCGATATTTGAGGAGTGCTACCCATAGCCTCTTTCTATAAACAGGGGCTAGCCCCATTGTAAAGGCATCCATTAAAGTGACTCAATAATAGAGAGCCTCCATTTCTTCCAACATTCTCTCTCATACCTTCTTGTGTGTTCGGTGGTTCACGGTTCTACGGTGGATTCTTAACAATTACACGCAAAGAGTCGGTACACACCTTACTATTGTAGTCTCGCTTCCTTTGCGTATCCCTTTATACTTGACAACATGCAAGCACCTTGACATTATATCACGTTCATTAATCTTCAATGCCTGCTCTTTTTCTTGGAGATACTTAGCAGATAACTTCATCGGGTAACCAGCCAGCCTAGCATGACATTGCATCCATCCAACTATACCTTCATATATGGCCTGTAGCTGCATATAGTCAAGATGAAAATAAATAAGGTCCCTACAACAACTCAACAAGGAAATAATGATGCACATGTTTATAAAAGTTGTATTGGCTCCAAGTTACAGATTACATACATCCTGTCTGTGTTCGAATGTCAGTTAAAACCTCCAATCTTGAAGGCAAACAGACCCCCTCCCATGTAAACTCCCTACGTGCCTCCCTCGCAGATGATACAAAGAGCCGAGCGGTTTTCGTATTGTGTCGCCTTGCTTCAACTCCTAACTCCTATTTGTTAAGAAAAGTATAGAATAGAGGAAATACAAACTAAACAACAAACATGCAATATAGAAGAGGGATTAATCAAGACTAACACCAACTTGTAATTTCTGATAGAACATAGGAAATACAAGCTAAATAACAAACTTGCAATATAGCTAAACAAGAATGGTGTAGTAATTCAAGGCAGACCAGCAACTGAAGATTGCTTTCACTAAAAAATCTTCAGTTGTTGGTCCGCCTTGAATTATTGCACCCGTTCTTTTCAATAATTCAAGGCGGACCAGACAAGCGAGAGTCTTTTTTGGGACTCTCCATGGGGAGGAGGGGATGGATAGAGGAGCTAACGATGGACCGAACGGACTTGCCAATTTTTCCCGGCAGTGACCAAATCGACGGTGACTCCTAACCAGTGGCGGTGGCGGAAATGGAATTGGGGGAAGAGAGGATTGGGGAGATTAGGGAGGGGAGAGGGAGAACGAAGGGGAGGGCGGCGACGATGCACAAATTCTTTCCGGTTCCCTCTTGAAAGGTCCTAATGGCTAGAGAGGGGGGTGAATAGCCTATTAAAAATTCTTGCAACAACACTAAACAAACGGATTAGACAATAAGATAGCGAAGCTAAATAAGCGATGCTACACTCTAGCTATGCAAGCCTCAAATCAATTCTATTGTCTCTAATCCACACAAGGGCTATGTCGCTAATTTACTCCTAGGTGAGCAAGCAATTCTAACTAGATTACCACTAGGAGCTAAACAAGACTAAGCAAGCTACACAAGCTACCAACTAAGCACCCTAACAAGATATGCTACTAAGTAATGCAAAGAGGTGCTAGAATACAATACCACCGGTGTAGTGTCGAGGTTGTAGCCAATCACCGTGATCACCAAGAAATCTCCAACGAGCAAGAACAAGTGACACAATGATTTTTCATCGAGGTTCACGTGCTTGCCGGCACACGCTAAGTCCCCATTGTGGCGACACACTCACTTGACGTATGCTAAGCAATGGCGGTGCCAAATCCCCTATGGGAGCTCAACCAAACGATCACAAGAGAGGGTCCAACAAGCCACGAGCAATCCACTAGTGCTCCTTTTCGCGAATCTCCAGCGGGGTAAGGAACGACCCCTCACAATCACCACCGGTGTGACCTCAAACAAGCTCCACTTGAGCTCAACACCGCCTCTTGCTCCAAGCCGCTAGGGAACCAGGGCAAATTCCCAAGAAAACAAGAATCCCGCGGCTTCTCGAAGGATGAAGTGCCTCTAGATGCAACCACCAATGCAATGCACTTCTATCACTCTCAATCTCACCAAGAATTCGAGTTATGGATGGAGAGATGAGTGGAGAGGAGTCTCACAAGCTCACTAGCAAGTTAGAGTGTTCAAATGTGCAGAGAGAGAGCTTGAAACCGGGCAAACCCATATATATAAGCCCCCTCACGAGATAGAGCCGTTGGTCTTCAAAATGGGCTCCTTTGGTGGCCGGGCGCTTGGCGGCCGGAACCACCGGCGGTCGGTCAAGCGTCCGTCCACGCTTCCGATAAGCTCTACGGCAAAGGGTCGGGCCCACGGTAGCACCCTCCCTCCTAGCGTCCGGTGCCCGCTTCGGTCGGGTTCGGTCCAAATCCGGTCGATCCACCGAGCAAAGTCGATTTACACCCTTTACATTATTTTGATCGGACGCCGGCCGAACCCACCGTCGCGTCGTCCGGTCGAGAGACCGTCGTCCCGGTCACCTTTTCTCGGCCCGACTTCTTCATCTTTTTCTTTGCTCTTTGCTTTAAACTTGCTTCTTCTCTTGCCATGGGTTGCCAACACGTCCAAGATGATCACGTTATCACCAATGTTAGCACATCAAAAAGTTAGGCAAGATCGAAGTTAGTGCTCTCATGTCCTAAATGCAATATGCAAGTCAATTGGACCTAGAAGCGGGGTTTTTTTGGGCGGGTTTCAGCGGTAAACCGCGATTCTGGGACTTCTATAATAACGGCCGGTACCGTCCGGCCGGTAAAAAAAATTTGAAATTCAAATTCTAAAAGTTGAAAAAAAATCGTGGAAAAAAAAACGTAAAATAGTTTGCGATTTATAGAAGCCAATGGTGCAATACTTTTTCAAATTTGAGTTCGTTTGGTATAAAACAATTTGAATTTAAGTTTGAAAAAAAAAAAAAAAAAAGCGGCCCCGTCAAGGCCCATCAGGCCCATTGGCCTCCCGGGAGCGGATAAGGCCCGGCGAGTCGGGGCAAAAGCGCGAACTCGAGAAAGCTTATCCGGCTCCCGAGAGCAAGCGGCGTCCCGCCGCCGCCGTCGCCGTCCGCCGTCTGCGCCGTTTTACCGCTTCGGTAGGGCCGGTTTTCCGCTGGTAGGAGCGGCTTACCGAAAGCCGAGCTAGCGCCGAGCGGTTCTGAAAGCGGATTCGTCGGTTAACCGGCCGGGGCGCGTGATTTCGAATCGAGGTGAGTTTTTTTTTTTGATTTAGGTTGATTTATGTGGTAGGATTGGGATTTAGGTTAGTTTTTGTGGTTGGATTCATAGATTTAGGCAGGATTTGTGTTAGGATTTAGAAAATATTTAGGTTAGGTTAGTTTTTGAGTTAGGGTTCATAGATTTAGGAAATATTTAGGTTAGTTTAGGCAACTTTTTCCATTAGGATTTATGATTTGATGTAGGATTTGTGGTGTCCGGATTTTTTATGCGGTACACAATGTGGGGAGTGGGAGGCCAGAGACCCGATGCAGGAGCACGGTGAAAACCTTTCTCGGGTTGGAGGTGCAACTCTTTATCCGCCACGCCAAAAAAATCCGGTGGTGGCTGCACAAGGTTGAAGCGACACTTGGCCGGCCGCTGGTGCGAGGTGGTGCATTGCAACCATGTGCCAGCGGAGGTGCGTGACTACTTCCGGCGACAACTTGCGGATCAAGAAGAGTCGTGATGGCGGGACTCGTGATGACCGCACGCGTGAGCGTCTTTGCCGCACGGGGGGTAACACTCCCATGGGCGAGGATGAATTTGAGGCTCGGATGCCGGGAAGCAAGCGAGCGGTCGAGACTTGAATATGAGTACCAGCGGAGGGTTGAGCAAACGAGGGGGACATTATGGCGTGGAGGGGGTAGTGGTGCGGGTGGCGTGGTGGTGCGGTGGCGGTGGTGGTGCGTGGCAATCCATTTCAAAGGATGTTCACGGGCGGGGAGATCTACTTCGACCGGGGGAGGCGCTTTGTAGTGGTGGAGGACTACCGAGGCGGCCCGCGGTGCTAGCGGAGGAATGACCCAACCAAGGATTGATCTGGGGGTCTGGGCCTTGAAGGGCAAACAAGCCGGGCATGCTATTGGTAAAGCTTGGTCCAAGTTTTTTCCATAATGTAGGACAACTTTGGTAGTCATGCCGACAATCCATACTTTATTGGTGCCATCCGAGAGACACGAAGTGGGGTAAGTACCTATACTTGGAGATTGATGGCTTGAGGTGTTCTCTTTATTTTTCGTGTTCTTATTATTACCTTATTGTTTCGGGTGAAGGCGTCACGTCACCCTTGGAAAGGAGATCGATGGCAAGTACTTAGATGAGAATGTCAAAGACTTGAAGGATAAGTACCTCCACTTTCGAAGGACTGCCCCCACCTATGGCGTCACTTTGATGTGTGATTCTTGGGTGCCCAACTAGAATGAGTGTGATCAACTTCTTGATTTATTGCAATGGGATCACATGGTTTCACAAGTCAATTGATGCAAGCGGAAAAAGTCAAGATGCTAAGTTCTTGAACGCATTTGTAAGTGGACCTCGTAAACATAGTTGTCATTTTGTTCTTTTTAGTTTACATATATGTATATAAATAATAAATGTTGTGCATTTTTGCGGGAGATTCGGCAATGGTGATTGAGATTGGCCCCAACATATTGTCCATGTGGTCACGGACAACGGCTCGAACTACAAGAAAGCTTGCAAGGCGTTGAAGAATGAGTGGGCTCACATTGCTTGGACACCTTGTCTTGCACACACCATCAACTTGATGTTGAAGGACATTGGTGGCGGCCCGATCATGCGGGTATGATAGCCGATTTGCAAGAGAATTTCAACATGGTTGCACAACTTTTTGCTCGGTCTGAACCATATGATGAGGAAAGCAATTGGTGGTGAGTTGGTTAAGTGGAATGCCACTAGATTTGGGACCAACTACATGTTCATGGAGAGTTTTCTTCGAAAGCTTGAGAAAAGTTCATGCGGTGGATGGGATCTCCTGGAGTTCTTGCAAAGTAAGTGGGCAAAGTCTAAAGAAGGTGCATGGGCTCATGCGAGATTGTCAAGCATGCGTGGTGGGATGCATTGGAATACATCATCGCACAAGGTGCAACCAATTTCTGGATTTCTTCGTTTTTGCCGATCAAGACAAAGCGCCCCAACATGGCTGGCGTGGTCTCTGAATTCGAGCGCAAGCGGTATTTGGAGTCATTCTTTGGGAGAAACACGGAGACTGGAGCGAATACAAAGCCATTATGGACACAAGGATTACCGGCGTCTACATCGGGGCGTATGTGGGATCGAGGTATGACAATGGGTTGTGTTTATTTTGCAAGCTATATATATGTAATACTTACCGTTTGTTTATTTCGCGTTCTTTGTTTTTTAAATCCGGGGCTCTCATATATATACGAGCCAACTCCTACAATGTTCGGTGGCCTAAGGGAGTCATTTGAGAGAATGACGGATGTGCGAGGCCCGTGCGTGCATTGCGGGGCCGAGGAGGTTTTCCCCCGAAGCGTGGTGAGTTTGGCACGGAATTGGCTCGAGAAAATGGCACTTGACAAAAGGACATCCCCATGTAATGTGCTTTGCCTTTGTACCTCATATATTGTGGCCCAATAGGTTTCTTAAACTCAAACATATAGCTAATATAATGTGGTGCCTTTGCAGCCCAGTGGTGGATGCTATTTGGTCGGCGTACTCTAATGTTGCGGCGCCTTTTGCTTTGGCTTGTTTCACAATGTGTCTCCTCCAAAGGATGCGAGCGAACGGAGTACATTTGCCTTGCTTGCATACCAAGGTTGAATAGGTTGTCGCACAAAAATTGGACAAGCTTGTTTATGTGAACTACAACCTTCGCCGCGACTTGCGGATGTGAACCCACCAAGGAATTATGATGATGAGGACTTCATTGACCGTTCACACGAATTCTCATTCTATGATCGGAGCAATCCGATTAGGGAATGGATGGAGTACGACCGTCCGAACCAAGCACCGGTTCTTGATGATGATGATGAAGAAGCGGGACGTCCCTCTGCCATCAAATATTGTCGGTACAATTTATATTTGTATGTACATATATATAAACAAAATTGTATGTCCACGACTGCTATTATTTGCTTCGTTGGCGGTGACCACATAGCAAGCGAGGATCTGCGTCCACGCGACGGGGATGATTGTATCGCTGATTGGGCCCAGAAATGTGGGTGCAACTCACTTGGGGAAGAGGAAGCAACATGTGTCTTTCAACGTGGCTCCTTCGAGGCGGCAAGGAAAAGGAAAACAAACCGGGTGATGACGATGGCGGCGATCGACGAAGGCACCACATCCTCGGTGATGACACGGCGACGATGGTGGCAACGGCGAAGGCGGTCTTTGGAGAGTCACGGCGGTGGCGGTCTTTGGAGGGTATGGCGGTGGCGGTGGTGGAGGGTATGGCGGTGGCGGTGCTAGTGGGAGTGGTGCCGGTGGTGGTGGAGGGTATGGCGGTGACGGTACGGTCTTCATTTCCACGGTATCAATTGCACTTCAACCTACATACGCATAATTGTTTCTATCGAACCCCACTAATTATGGATGATTGCGGCGAGAGCCGATTCACACATGCCACTCAAGACCGGGACCATGGCCAACCGGAATCGCGAGAGGATGTACGGTTCAACCGCGGACTACGGCACTCCACGGTACTCCTCATCCTCGTGACTGGCGACACCCTCGCGGGCTTCTTACAACTATCCCATTCCCGACGCGTCACCCCGACCTATGACTAGATGGGTGTTTGAATGGCAAGACCCGATTTTACAATCGGTTGGTTGAAGAATGGGAGACAACAAAGCCGGTATGGTCGGGGTTGACTTGGCAAGATTACAAGGCTAGCCTCGCCCGGCGGCCAGGTATCTCTATTATGTCTACCGCCCGAGTATGAGGAGTCGTGCTTGCGTATGGGGGTTCGAATATGTCATAGCGCCCGTTGATTATTTGTATGGCCGATCATGCGGTATGCGACTATGGGGTGTTCCCATCACATTTGGTTATTGTATCCGTATTGACTTATGATATTTATTTCCGCATTGTGTGCCCTTTTTTTATCAAAATGTCAAAACCAACTATCAAAAATTCCTTCAAAAAAATTTTAAAAAAAAACAAAACTACCGAAGCGGTTTTTATTTTTACCGCTCAAACCGGGAGGCGGTAAAATCAAAAACCGCTCGGTAAAACCGTAACTTACCGATGGATTTGAGAATTCCTAACCGGCGGTAACGGCGGATTACCGGCAGAACGGTCCGGTAATCGAAACCGCCCCCTGCGTGATAACCTCCTCCCTGGTCGGTAAAAAAACATTGCCTAGAAGCACTTCACCAAAGGATTGTCGCGGCATTCCCTCTTGATACTCGGCTATCTATCCTATAATGTGATCACACGCTCTATCGTGTCTTGATCACTAAAAAGGAAAACCCTATCAAGATACCTTTGCCTTGATCTCCCTGTTCCTCTCAAGCCGATCACCGAGCTTGACGATCCATCAAGTCCACCGACATTGTCCATGTTCATGATCATCATGCTCCTTGTCATCCACCTAATCCTATCTCATAGTCATCACTTAGAGCAAAGGATTAGTCCACAAGTGTGTCATCAATTTCCAAAACCAAACATGAGATTTCAATCTCCCCCTTTTTGATAATTGATGACAACCAAACTCACAAAGATATGAAATAAAATTCAATTGAACTTGAATTGCTTGCCCATAGGATTTTGATCATGAATCAAGGATTGGACAAACATTTCAAGGTTCGGTTTTGGTAGTAGTAGCTCCCCCTACATATGTGCTTCCATGTGTTTGGATCAAGTTGGCACATATGTATGGATAGAAATCTTGGGGAGAGATACTAATACCAAAAGAGATGCTAAGGTTCTAGAATTCGGACCTTTGAAGCGTGAAACCATCGGAGTCCTTAGCATCAATGTAACTAGACAATCATCAAAACTCAACATACCCCATGAGATCAACATTATAGGCTAAAATGTGAGCTTTGTCTAGATACATCCTATGCATGCTAGTTGGTCAATCACCAATCAATTTTCAAAAACTAGCATACACCAAGCAATCATGTATATTGAATTTAGATTGCCAATGCAACATTTCATTATGATCATGCACATACAAATGCACAAATAGTCTATGAGCTTGCTCCCCTATTTGTGTGATCCTTTTCCAACATCTTTGTGACTTATTTCTCCTCCTTTGTCAACAATCACCAAAAAGGTGTAAATGAGAGAAATTAAGTCAATCAAAGTATCACATGTGGTCTCATCTAGATCACTTGCCTTTCCATGTATTCAAGTTTGAACCAAGGACAAGCTTTTTTTCACACCTCATATACATAAGGGTTATCTTGCACCATGTTAGAATACACATCAATAGCGCATTTTCTAGAGTTGACACTAGGATTGCAAGCACATAAACATGTCATATGCCACCACTAGTTCATAGAACCATTCAAAGCAATAGTGGTGCCACACATACATTGAAAGCATTTTATTTTCCATGAATAAGCCTATGAAGCATGCATGATGTCTAGATGCACTAACAAGTCCTTAGCAACATATGAATACCATGACAACCAACTTGTACCTTGGGGTTTGTCGAAGGAGAGGCATGTCATATAAGTGGGGTGCATCAACTCAAGTTGGAGAAGTCAATAATGTTTAATTCTCCCTTTAGCATGCAAAATCTTTTCTCATCAAGTGGCTTGGTGAATGTGTCGGCTAGTTGATCTTGGTTGCCAATGCCCATGATACAAATGTCACCCTTTTGTTGATGATCTCTTATGAAGTGGTGCCTTATAACAATGTGCTTTGTTCTTGGATGTTGAACCAGATTTTGGGTCATCTTTCTTGCACTTTCATTGTCACAATACAATGGGACTTTGTCAAATGTGAAACCAAAATCCTTCAATGTTGACCTCATCCAAAGCAATTGAGTGCAACAACTTCCCGCACTAATGTATTATTCGCTTCGGTTGAAAGAGCAACACTATTTTGCTTCTTTGCGCACCATGATACTAGTGACCTTCCAAGGAATTGACATGTGCCACTTGTGCTCATTCTATTGATCTTGCACCCTCCATAGTCGAAATCAGAATATCCAATCAAATCAAATTTGGATCCCTTTGGATACCATAGTCCAACATCTTGTGTGCCCATCAAGTATCTCACAATTCTCTTTGTTGCCTTGAGGTGACTCTCTCTTGGATCGGATTGATATCTAGCACACATGCCCACACTAAATGCTATGTCCGGTCTTGATGCGGTTGCATAGAGCAAACTACCAATCATAGACCGATACTTCTTTTGTTCAACCATGTTGCCACTTGGATCGGGGTCTAGGCTTCCATTGGTTGCTATTGGTGTAGACATTGACTTGGCATCTTGTAGATCAAACTTCTTGATCATGTCTTTGATGTACTTGCCTTGACTAATGAATGTGCCATTCTTCAATTGCTTGATTTGAAGTCCAAGAAAGAATGTGAGCTCTCAAGCATTGACATCTCAAACTCATTGGCCATCATCTTAGCAAACTCTTCACAAAACTCTTGGTTGGTTGACCCAAAAGATAATGTCATCAACATATATTTGCAACACAAACAAGTCATTGCCAATCTTCTTGGTGAAGAGAGTGGTGTCCACCTTTCCCATCTTGAACCCTTTAGAGAGGAGAAAGTCTCTCAACCTCTCATACCATGCTCTAGGTGCTTGCTTCAAACCATACAATACTTTCTTCAACTTGTAGACATGGTTGGGATACTTCTCATCTTCAAAGCCCGAAGGTTGTTCCACATACACCAACTCATTGATGAAGCCATTCAAGAATGCACTTTTCACATCCATTTAATAGAGCTTGATGTCATGAGCACATGCATAAGCAAGCAAGATTCTAATTGCTTCAAGTCTAGCAACCGGTGCATAGGTCTCTCCAAAGTCAAGACCCTCTACTTGAGTGTACCCTTGAGCTACTAGCCTTGCCTTGTTTCTAACCACAATTCCATCTTGATCTTGCTTGTTCTTGAAGACCCACTTGGTTCCAATCACATTATAGTCCTTTGGCCTTTCCACCAATTCTCATACATCATTCCTCTTGAAGTTGTTCAACTCTTCATGCATGGCATTGATCCAATCTTCCTTCTTGAGTGCATTTTCAATGTTCTCCGGTTCTTCTTGTGCTACATAGGCATGGTGAGCACAAAAGGATGCCAATCTTCTTCTAGTAACCACTCCACTATTGATGTCACCGATAATTTGATCAATTGGATGATCTTTTTGCAATGTTGGATGGTTGCATCACTTGCACTTGATGACTTGGATGAGTGGATGGACTAGCTTGTTGCTCTTGATCTTCATCTTGAGTACCACTAGTGCTTGCTTCATTTGCATTGATCTCAATTGTAGAGGTAGGCAATGGAGTGTCATCATCATCATCAACTTGCCTTGGTCGAATATCACCAATATCCATGTTTCTCATGACATTCTCCAAGTTGGAACCACTCACATCATCATGATTTTCAACTTCATTTTGAGAGCCTTGGGTTTCATCAAATTCAACATCATGAACTTCTTCAAGCTTGCCACTACCCAAGTTCCAAACTCTATATGCTTTGCTTGTGGTTGAATATCCAACTAAGAACCCTTCATCACATTTCTTGTCAAACTTGCCCAATCTAGTGCCTTTCTTGAGAATGTAGCATTTGCATCCAAAGACTCTAAAGTAACCAATGTTGGGCTTCCTTCCATTGAGCAACTCACAAGGTGTCTTGCCAAGCATCCCCTGGCAATAGAGACGGTTGCTACAATATCAAGCCGTGTTGATTGATTCGGCCCAAAAGAAATGGCTAACATTGTACTCACTAAGTATTGATCTTGCCATTTCAATCAAGGTTCTATTCTTCCTCTCAACTACACCATTTGATTGAGGAGTGTAGGTTGGTGAGAATTGATGTCAATTCAAAGCTCTTCACACAACTCTTCAATTTTTTGTGTTCTAGAATTCACTTCCATTGTCACTCCTAATCTTCTTGATGGATGTCTCAAACTCATTTTGAACCCTCTTGACAAATGTCTTGAAAAGCTCAAACACATCATTCTTGTCATGTAAGAAGAATACCCATGTGTATCTAGTGTAGTCATCAACTATGATAAAACCATACTTGTTGCCACCAATGCTAGAGTATGATGTTGGCCCAAATAAGTCCATGTGCAACAACTCAAATGCCTTGCTTGTACTCATTGTGCTCTTGGTTGGATGTGCATTGCCATGTTGCATGTCGGCTTGACATGCTCCACAAGGTTTGTCCTTCTCAAACTTCACATCATTCAAGCCTCTAACCAAGTCATGCTTCATCAACTTGTTCAATTGTTTCATTCCAACATGACCAAGCCTTCTATGCCACAACCACCCTTTGCTAGCCTTTGAGAGTAGACATGTTGTCAACTTGGCTTCCTTTGAGTTGAAGTCAACAAGGTAGAGATCACCATATCTAAATCCCTTGAAGATCATGTTTGCACCATCACCACTAACCACTTCAACTTCTTGACTTGTGAATATGCATTTGTAGCCATGGTCACAAAGTTGAGTGACCAACAATAGATTGTAATCAAGATGATCAACTAGCAACACCTTTGACAAGCTTTTCTCTTGAGTGATAGCAATCTTGCCTAGCCCCAACACATTGCTTTTCTTGTCATTGCCAAATGTGATTGACTCATACTCATCAATGCCCTTGATGCTAATTGACTTGAACATATGAGAATCCCCCTTGGTCATGTGTTGAGTGCACCCACTATCCATTATCCAATGCTCTCCTCCCAAGCACGATAATTGACCTACAAAATAAGATCAATTCTTCTTAGATACCCAATGTTGCTTGGGTCCTTCAAGGTTAGTCACCAAGGTCTTTGGTACCCAAATGGCTTTCTTCTTTGAGCCCATCTATGGTGTACCAATGTACCTAGCACGAACACCATTGTCCTTCTTCACAAGCATATAAGAGTGATCAAGCTTGATGGAAGAAACATTGGTCCTCTTGTTCATGCACTTTTGCTCCATATGACCAACCTGCTTGCAAGCTTTGCAATAGCTACCATTGCTCTTCACAAAACGAGTTTTGTGAGTCACATAGGCGGCCTTGCCTTTCTTAGGGATATAGCCTAAGCCCTCCTTGTATAAGGATGCCCTTTGGCTACCCAAGCACATAAGCAAGCGGTCCTCACCACCATAAGCCTTAGCTAAGGTGTGATTGAGCTCCTTTACTTCCCTCTTTGAAAGGTCCTAATGGCTAGAGGGGGGGTGAATAGCCTATTAAAAATTCTTACAACAACACTAAGCACCCGGGTTAGACAATAAGATGGCGTAGCAAATAAGCAATGCTTCAACTAGCTATGCAAGCCACAATTTAATTCTATTGTCTCTAAACCACACAAGAGCTAAGTCACTAGATTACTCCTAGGTGGACAAGCAATTCTAACTAATACAAACACTAGGAACTAAGCTACACAAGCCAACTAAGCAAACTAGCAATTCTACACAAGTAAGCTAGTGAAGGTAAAGCGAAGAGGCTAGAATACAATACCACCGCGAAGTGTAGAGGATGATGCCAATCACCGTGTATAATGAGAAATCTCCAACGAGCTCAAGACAATAGACATAATGATTTTTTTTTTTCGAGGTTCACGTGCTTGCTTGGCGACGCTAAGTCCCCGTTGTGGCGACACACTCACTTGGCGTATGCTAAGCAATGGCGGTGCCAAATCCCTATGGGAGCTCAAGCAAGCGATCACAAGAGAGGGTCCAACAAGCCACGAGCAATCCACTAGTGCTCCTTTCATGAATCTCCGCGGGGTAAGGAACGACCCCTCACAATCACCACCGGTGTGGCCTCAAACAAGCTCCACTTGAGCTCAACACCGCCTCTTGCTCCAAGCCGCTAGGGAACCGGGCAAATTCCCAAGAAAACAAGAATCCCGTGGCTTCTCGAAGGATGAAGTGCCTCTAGATGCAACCACCAATGCAATGCACTTCTATCACTCTCAATCTCACCAAGAATTCGAGTTATGGATGGAGAGATGAGTGGAGAGGAGTCTCGCAAGCTCACTAGCAAGTTAGAGTGTTCAAATGTGTGCAAGAGAGGGAGCTTGAAACCGGCCAAACCCATATATGTAAGCCCCCTCACGAGATAGAGCCGTTGGTCTTCAAAATGGGCTCCTTTTGGTGGTGGGACGCCCTTACCGGCCGGAACCACCGGCCCAACGGTCAAGCGTCCGGTCCACGGCTTCCGATCGCTACCGACAAGGGTTGGGCCCACGGCACACCCTCCTCCCGCGCGTCCGATTAGCCGCTTCGGTCCGGGTTCGGTCCGGCGTCGGTCGATCCACCGAGCAAAGTCGATTTACACCCTTTACATTATTTTGATCGGACGCCGGGCCCAGGACCACCGGTCGCGTCGCGTCCGGTCGGGGAGACCGTCGCGTCCGGTCACCTTTTCTCGGCGACTTCTTCATCTTTTTCTTTGTTCTTTGCTTTAAACTTGCTTCACCTCTTGCCATGGGTTGCCAACCGTCCAAGATGATCATGTTATCACCAATGTTAGCACGTCAAAAAGTTAGGCAAGATCGAAGTTAGTGCTCTCATGTCCTAAATGCAATATGCAAGATAATTGGACCTAGAAGCACTTCACCAAAAGGATTGTCGCGGCATTCTCTCTTGATAGTCGGCTATCTATCCTATAATGTGATCACACGCTCTATCGTGTCTTGATCACTAAAAGGAAAACCCTATCAAGATACCTTTGTCTTGATCTCCGGGTTCCTCTCAAGCCGATCACCGAGCTTGACGATCCATCAAGTCCACCGACATTGTCCATGTTCATGATCATCATGCTCCTTGTCATCCACCTAATCCTATCTCATAGTCATCACTTAGAGCAAAGGATTAGTCCACAAGTGTGTCATCAATTTCCAAAACCAAACACGAGATTTCACCTACCCTTTTCCACCCGGACAACGGCAAAGATATGAAATAAAATTCAAGGCGTTCAAGGTACCTTCCATCTCTTCTCGACTTCGTGTCTTGTCATTTATGAAGATCAATCGGTCCGAATTGCTTGATGAGAATCATTTGATGGATCAATATGGAACAAATGGTGATTCTCTAGCCACTACCATTCCATGCTCATCCATGGGCGTTTGTTTCTATGCCAACGTGGTGAAGCATTGGTGCCGCGAGAACAAGCGCTTTCGGCGCACACGCACCACAAACAAAACGGCGCGCGCATGCAAGATAATGATAGTGGCGCGCTGCGCTACTAAAATAGCGGCGCACACCCACCCCACAAGTGGTCAATGTCTCGACCTTCCCAATGGTCAAGATTTTATTTTTGCGGCCCCTATTTTTTTTTCTAGTTTCTCCTGTCAAGCATTTGTGGGCTAAAAAACTTATTTTCTACAAGCTAAAATTTTCTCTTGCGGGACATTGGGTTTGAGGGTGAAGTAAAAGGGGGGGGATGGTTTCACATCCATATGTAAGTGAAAGTACAAAAACAAGTATGTCCAAAAACTTTGGGCTATCATATCATAAACTTTGTCTATGATAGTACAAAAAAATTTACACTCCCAACCTATAAAAAAATTTTAACCAATTTTGAAAAGTCACTTGCCCAAAACCCATTGCCGATAGGGGCATACTTTTAAAAAGGCAATTGCCCAAAAACTATTGCCCAAAGGGGCATACTTTTTAAAAAAGACAAATAAGCCCAAAACCCATTGCCAAGTAGGGGGCATGCTTTTCAAAAGACACTTGCCCCCAAAACCCATTATCTAGTAGGGAGCATGCTTTTCAAAAGACACTTGCCCCAAAACCAATGCCCAGGGCGGCATTCATTTAAAAGGACACTTGCCCCAAAACCCTAAATTTAATAATCTGACTCGGCAAAACGACATGAACCCTAATCTCATCAAAGCGTCATGAACTCTAATCTCAAACAACGCCATGAACCCTAATCTCAGCAAGGTCAATGAACCCAAAACTCAGCAAAAGCCATGAACCCTAATCTTAGCAAAACCCATGAACCCTAATCTCAGCAGCGCCATTAACCCTAATTTCAGCAAAGCCATTAACCCTAATCTTAGCAATACAATGAACCCTAATCTCGCATGCATGACTTGAACCTAATCTCAGATACGCTATCAACCATAATCTCGTGAGGCGGCTCCAAACCCTAATCTCGGTAACACCATGAACCCTAATCTCAGCAAAATTACCAAATTCATAAATATTTTAACTTATATTATATGATATATGCAATCAATAATCTAACGATATGAACACCGTAATCTCATCAAACGTCATGAACTCTAATCTCAAAGCAAAAGTCATGAACCCTAATCTTTAACCAACGCGATGATCCCTAATCTTAGCAACGCCATGAACTCTAATCTCAGCCAACGCCATCAACTCTAATCTCAGCAAAACTTTACACTCCAAATTTGAAACTTTGCACTCCAACGATAAAAAATTTATACTATTAGATGTAAAACTTTGTACTTTAGATGTAACTTTTTGTCATCACGAAAATTATCTCAAAACATATTCAACATGGATCTAGTTTTATAGATCTCGTTATAATAAACACGATGGTGCAAAACGGAATTAAAAATAGATGTTTGACGAAAAGTTATTACATTTAAAAGTTTGTATATCTTTTTAAAAATTAAAGAACAGATTTGACAACTAATTGGACCCGCTTCATTCATGTCTGTTGGCGCACAGCGGACAGGGGGCGCTTTCACCGCATAGCCCGGGGGGCTTGGTCTCGCGCGCACCGCGCCTAAGCGGCGACGCCCTGACGCGCGCCACGTGTGCGTGCACTGCTATATTTGGCGGCGCACGCGTGCCAAATAAGATTAGTGTTGGTGCACTGGTGATATCATGCTCTGTTTTAGTGGCTTGCCATTTTGGCTATCGATATTGGTTGTGTCTCTGATTTCAATGCGGCTAAATTGTTTGGTACATGAGATTTCTCGACATTAATTTCCTGCTTGTGCTTAATCCTTGTGTATGTGAATTTAGATTCATTCATTTAGCTGGTCGATGAACACTTGTTGAGTCCGAAAGGTCAGCTTCAAAGCCCTGCAGTCTTTGTTCTTTTTGCTTCTTTTTTTTTTTTGTAGCCTAACAAATACGATACGTTCTAGATTGTTATAGCCTAAAATGCTAGAAAAGTTTGATCCCACATGTTCATTGTCCTAACATGCACTGCTTTCATCGATTTTAGATGCTTTCTAATTTGTTGCGGCCTAACCTGTGTGTTGTTTCTGGCAATTCAAAATAAGATGCTTAACCGTTAGTTGTTTGCTTAAATTAGCCTCAAAGGCCAAATGGTACTACTCAAGTTCTTGGAAAACAAACACCCCCTTAGAACAGGTCGAAGTTTATTATTGATGATAATATCTGATTGTTTTAATGCAATCTCTGATTAATTCCTCTTCTCTTTAATTGGTGTGCAGGCAGCAGGATGCAACTTCAGCACTTCGAAAGGACCTTCAGTATAAATTACGGTAATTTGTCATGACGGATCATGTTTGTACTGAGGAAGGGTGAAGCTAAATTGTAATGGATCCTTGAAGCAGTTTCATGGAGCAGAGGGTGGGGTTTTGCCATCAGAGGTGCAGACGGAGTGATTAGCTTGGTCTGTTGCTAGCATGGCTACAACTGATCTGTATTTGTGTTGTCTATCACCGTAGCGTTAGCACGGACAATATACTAGTATTGTAAAATCCTTCAATTTTCTGATATTTTTCAACGCAACTCTACAATATAACTTGCATGCTTTTAAAATATGTTTATGTTTGTAGTTTTAATGGTTTGACTACAAAGGTTTGTTCCAACTCCTAAACGATATGTTTTTTTTTTTTATATAGAGAGATAGATACTATGTGCAAACTTTTGCTGTTCTTGCTCTCTTCTTGCACTTCATGAGAACAAATTCATGTTCGTAGTTCTTGTGTTTCAAATTATGACAATATTAGTTACAACAATATTCCTTTCTCATACACTTTTGTTTCTTGATAGGCACCCTCAATTTTCTTTCCCAAACAAGGTCATAATGCTTATTCTTTCTGAGACACTCAATGCTGGATATTTACATTTCATTGTACAGCATTTTCACGCTTCAAAAAATGGCAAACAAACAGCCTGCCGCACCTAAAGCCTAAAATGAACAGTAAAACTATGAGAATTCCAATTCGAATTCCAAAACCTGAACCTATTCCTGCAATATACACAAGCCTCTCCTTCTATTTACTTGATCCTGATGGCTCCCGCTGCTGGAGTCCCCATGCCAGGCATCCATTGGAGCGGCCAGCCGGACCCTTTCCCCGCTGATCTCTTCAGCGCACCAATGTCTTCCTCGTCAGAGTCGTCAACGTCGTAGTCGTTGTCGTCGATGCAAACGCCTTTTCCTTTCGTGTCGTGCTGTCTGACGTCAGGCGTCGTCCGCTCGCTGAAGCTCTCGTACAGGTCAGGGGAGTGCCGCAGGAGCTCGCTAGCTGACCCGTAGCCCATCAGCCGGTGCAGCCGTCCCACGCGCTTCGTCCCATCGAGGGTGTCGAACGACGTGTTCCTCGAGACGGGCAGCCGCTGCTCGTCCTCCGTCGAGTAGCTGCTGAGCCCGAAAGCGTCGATGAACGGCGCGAACAGGCCGGATCGTACGTCGCCTTTGCCGCCATAATGCAGCTCGGAGCCATCAGTGCTCCACCGATCGACGGAGTCCTTCTTCCTGGCCGGGTCCCTGTACGAGTAGGGGAGGACGGTGGAGCAGGACCCGCACCGCAGCTTGCGCACGGTCTTGGTCGAGACGGCGAAGTCGGCGGGCACCTGCACCAGCTTGAAGCAGCTGGAGCAGATGATGAACGGCGCGCCCTTCAGCACCGGCCGGCAGTGGTTGCGGGGCGGCGGGCGCCGCTTGGGCTCCTTGGCTGCCGGCGGCTTCCGTGGCGCCGACGGCTCCTGCGCTCTGGGCCTGCAGCAGTATCCTCGGCAGCTGCTGCACTCCGGTTTGCCGTGGTGGCCGCAGCAGCCGTGCCCGTGATGGCACGGCCTCGGCTCCACGTCATGGAAGCACGGGTGTGCTCTGCACTGGCGGTAGCGCCGGGACGGCAGGCCACGGGGAGGAGCCGCGGCTTGACGGGGTTTCACCGCACGAGCTGCGCTGCCATGGTGACCACGGTCACCGTCGGTAGCAGCAGCGACGTGACGAGCTCTGGCAGGGGAGGCCCGAGGCCGCCGCACGGGACACGTAGCCTTCTTGCTTGGGAAGACGCCGAGGGCGCGCGCGTGGCGGATTGAGCTCTGGGGACCTGGTGAAAAGTTCAGACAGGTCGCCTTTCAGCTCATCCACCGTC
Source organism: Hyparrhenia diplandra (assembly GCA_015847255.1). Taxonomy (NCBI): domain Eukaryota; kingdom Viridiplantae; phylum Streptophyta; class Magnoliopsida; order Poales; family Poaceae; genus Hyparrhenia; species Hyparrhenia diplandra. The sequence goes on along the minus strand of JADLZK010004937.1, from coordinate 68,303 downwards.
TTCAGAATCTTCTTTCGCAAGGGCCCCAGATGCTCTTCTTGAAGCTCGTGGCGAGAAGGGCTTGGCGCCTTTTCCCCGGCAGCTTCAGCATCATCCCGTGCAGGTTGAGCAGCTGCGGATTGAAGTTTTCTTTGCGATGGTCATGGTTGTAATGCGGGTGCACTGCAGCTTCACCTGAATGTTTCTTTCTCGCAGCATCGGTCGATTCGGCCTGGCGTTTCATCCCCTTCTCTGTGTCATCCAGCAATTCAGGAGAAACAGCTTTGTTTCCTCCGGAGAAGCCGGCACAGCACCGACGCCGGGCTCTGCACCACCGGCATCTCTTGTCCGGCATCCTTTAGACTCGTCGTGGACTTGTTCCTGACTGGCCGTGCTCTGTTGGCGCTCTCTGTTCTCGATCAGTGCCACTTGCTCAGAGACACGATTCCTCGCCGGCACGGGACCACTGGACTCGTCCCGGCTCGTCGTGTCCGCGCCTGGACGCCCGCTACCCGCCGCGGTGGCATTGGCATCAGGGTTGCTGCTGGTGCTGGCAATGTCGCCGGAGTCGCGGCTCCTCGCGGCGGACACCACGACACCACCAGACTCGCGCCGGCTGGTCGCGTCGGCGCCTTGGCGCCTGCTGCTGGCGGTGGCGTCAGGAGTACTGCTGGTGCTCGCGACATCACCGGACCCACGCGTCCCGGCCGACACGAGAACGAGATCACCGGAACCGTGCCGGCTGCCTGTCGCGTCGGTGGCTCGGTGCCAGCTGGTCCCGACATGAGGAGGGGCCAGGGTGCCGGACCTGCTGGTGCTCGCGACATGAGGAGGCGTCGGGGTGCTGGACCTGGTGGTGCTCGCGACATGAGGAGGGGGGGGGGTGCTGGACCGGCTGGTGCTCGCGACGTCGCGGGCGTCCGGTTGCCTGCTCTGAGGAGGCAGCCCACTCGTCGACGGCGACGCCCTGGCCGCGTCTCCCGCGCTGCCGGTGCCGGTGCCGGTGCGGTTCTTTGCTGCAGGATCGCGCGCACGTACGGGAAATCCGTCAGAAACCAAAACCTATGAGAGCAGAGCAAGCATCCAAATGCGAGCTCCAGAAATCGGAATGGGATTGTTACCTCGAAGGGTAGTGCCGCATCCACCGCACTGGTACACTGGGGCGCCGGGTTCCTCAAGAACGGAGCGGCACCTCGGGCATCTCACGCGGCGAACTGGATTTTCCATGGGCCGTCAGGACATTCGTAGCTGTCGACGATCGGAGACCTGTGGCCTGTGGCGTCAATCAAGACAGCGAAACACCATCAGCATTCTGTTGATGAGTTCATCTCGTGTCGCCTTGTAATCGAAGAGATAATAAGCGGGCGTCCATTGCTATGCTACCAGACAAATTCTGTGCTTGTGTGTAACGACGCATGTACAAGTAGGCAAAGTCTGACTTCAGTGCGAATGGTGACACAGAAAGAATGGTAAAAGCGACCGCTACGTTTGAACTGTTCTTTTTCTGTGGGTTTCATTCAGGAAACGTTTGAACTGTTCTTTTCGGTAAAAGAAATAAATGCTGTCAGCATTGAAAACGTTCATTTGCTGCCACTTGTTTTTTAAAAAAAATGGGGAAGCAATAAAACAGCTGTTAGCCCACTGGCCATTTCAGTTAGCTTAAGTTTGAACAGGATTCCAATTTCGAGGAGAGAAATTGGCAAATTGCCTAGTACATCTAAGTACAGTAACTTGTGTTTGAACAGAGCAAGAAGAAAACAAGCATTTTTTTGGTGCCTGAAAGCAGGTGTTGGGCGATACAAGCTCAAGGTCCATGCGCATTTGAACCAAATTCTAGATTGAATTCCCTATACTGCATGCAAACGACTGATGAAACCTGGAATTCGTATCACATCCAATCACATGAAGCACTGTAGGAGCAGTAGCAAGAAACGAGCATAGCAGCACGCGCGCTCGAGGGAGAGAAGAATGGGAACAGAGCCGGGCACTCACCTCAGAAGTCTGAACTCTCCTTCCCTCGTTGCTGTCGTCCCGTCGCCAACTGCTCCTCCAACTCCAATTCTCCGGAGTGCGCCGCTTTATACGCCTCCCTCCTCCGGCTCCAACTCGCGGTAGTTGCGGGCGGCGGCCGAACAATTCGCGAAGGGAAGGCGGGACGGGCGCGCCGAGTTGGCTCCTCCGCCTCCGCGGATACGTGTGTTGGCCGAGGCCGGGGCCGAGAGCAATAGAAAAAAAGAGAGGGCGGGAGCGGAGGGTGAGGTCATGGCGCGTGCTCGGCAAATATTTATACGCGGGTAGCGGAAGCGGAGGAGAAAGGGGGAGGAGGAGGGAGATGAGCCGCAGCCGGTGTCCGGTGACCGCTTCAACGACAACGAGTGGTCTGGTGGAGACGTTCACTGCCTGGGGAAGGAGGAGGGCCAGGTCGCCCCGGGACGGGAGGAGGAGTGGCCAGAGACCGTGTCGCCGACGCCAGTCGCGGGTGCCACCGCGTCGTCATCTCATCACGCGCGGGCGCACGTAGGATTGGAAGCCTATCCCTTCTGGACGCCAGCGTGGTGGATGGCCCAACCCCCGAGCCGAGCCGAACCGAACCGCGAGCGTGTGGTGGTGAACCGGACTGGACTGGCTGGCGTGGTGGCAGGGCCCGCCCCGCGCGCGCGTTTTCTCCGGGTGTGCACCGAGAGAGAGAGCGACGGCGACGGGACTCGGGCTGGCACCGGCAGGCGGCCGACGCGGCTGCTTTTCGTTTCGTCTTGATGCCTCCGCGCGCCGCGTTCGTCCGCGGCCGGCACGGGTGGGGATTGGGAAAACGCGAACGCGAGGCGGCGGCGAGGCCAGGCCCCCAAGCAGCTGCGGACTGTTTGCCCCTCTGGCCGGGCCCTGGGCGAGGTGGGCACGGCGGGGTAGCTGGAAAGGTGTTCGTGAGGTTTCGTAGAGACGCAGGTTTCGAAAATGAACTGGGGCCGGGCCGGCACACCGTGGAGCGTCGTTCGTTCGTGCACGCCCTCCGCGAGGTCGCCTACAGAAAAAGGCAGGCAGCATATCATATCACATGCCATGATTGTGCGCTGGTCGGACGGACGGACGGACGGACGCATGAGTAGCTCGTGGTCCGTCCGGAACAAGCGTGGCGTAAAGCGGGGAATTGAGGACGACTCCACCGAGCTTCCGGAAGGTGTACTCGTGTACATCATCCATGGGACCATGGCGGCTCAGGTTCCGTTCACAGCCATTGCGCCGCACCCAACAACAAAAACAATCCACAAAAGGTATCCTTGCCCCTTTTTTTCCTTCTGGGTCCGGGCCCGTACTAATATAGGCAAATCAAATGTCACAGTGTACTACGCAGTGTATGTATGCTAGTGCGCCCACCTGAACACACTCGAGAATGAAGAATGCGCGTTGAATTCTCTTTCTTTTTTCTTCCTCGCGCGCCTTGCCTACTCGTTTTGCCTGACCCAAGAAACGTGTCAAGCGAGGCGACTCCTACTACTCAGAACGGAAAAGGGTGACGCCATGCCGGAGCCTGGAGAAGAGCCGCGTGCGTCATCTCGTACTGTACGGGCGGCCGGATCCGCCCAATAAATAGGGCCGCGCCGCGCCGCCTCGCCTCGAAACGGAAAAGGCGTCTGTCAACCGGTAGTAGAGTCGGTGGCGCAGCGCAGGTCAAACAGACGAGAAGAAACGATATGACATCATCGTCGGCCAGCCGGGAGGCGTACGTGTGGCCGCGGCCGAGCACGGACGGTGCCGTGCCATGCTTCTTCCATGTGCCAATGTGCCATCCATCCCACGGGATCTGATCCACCTGCACTGCAACGCCACCTGCGGGGTGCCGCGAGTTAGGGTCACACCGCGGACCACGCACCAACCCATTGACGACTTGTTTGGGAAGCAGAGCTGCGCCCAAGCAGCAACGCTGCTTCTTTCCTTTCCTTTCATTTTTCTCTAGACAATTATTTTTATCAGTAGCAGAATCTCTCATGTCTCCCGATGTTCAGTTTTGTTTATTCAAGTAGCGGTTTAGTCCACTTTTGGTCTTTCATTATGTCCCTAGTCCCTAGACTATCAAAATGGTAATTTTAGACCCTACACGATACTTTTTAAATCTTAATTTCATCCTATAACTATTAATCTTTATTTTTTGAGCTCATCTCATGCCTCATTTCCATGTCTCGTCAACTCCGGCATCACTAGTTAGGAACGATACTGTCATCACAAGAACGACACAGTCATCAAAATTATGGTGATGCACCACTCAAGCAATATCTAAAATTTTTTTTTTTCTCATATTACTAACAAATTTTTGATGCACCGGGCCTAGCCCAACGTGGCTTCACCTCCTGCCAAAACTCATCCTACGTGGAGTAGCACGCTATACATCACCTGAGGATACAAATCCTAAAGGCATTGTATAGCTAAAAAGGTCTTCTCATCGCCGTGTTCTGCCAGACTGCCACCCATTATTATCCTACACCAGTCGCATCATGTAGACATCAACCGCACACACACTGACACAGGTGTGTTTAGATCCCAAAAGTTTGGGCAAAATTTTGGGCCGGATGAGGCATGTATGTCACATCGCATAATCGTAGTGACGTTTCGTTTGTTAGTGTTAAATATTATCCTATTATGATGTAACTAGGCTCAAAAGAATCGTCTTGCAATGTACATCTAAACTGTGCACAATTAGTTTATTTTTTTACCTACATTTAGTACTCGAAACATGTGCCGACATTTTGATGTGATGGGGAATCTTCTTTTTGTACGGTGGAATTTGGGGAGGAATTTGGGATCTAAACACTGACAGTCTCACATACCCCAACCTCTTTCGTTTAACACAACTGTGGTCTCGCGTCAACGACAGTCGTCTGCTTCTGCTTGCAGTGCTGGAGTTGACAATGTACGTATGCCCCTACACAACTTACCTAAGTTTCGAAATGACTGGGATCAGTAACGAGAATTGATAAACCCGGCAAGCCCATTGAGAACGGGGTCGATTAAGTGTAATTGGAGCGTCTCTCAAAAGAGTCACACATTGGAGGCGGTACCAATTAATTGTACTAAAAAAGAAGAAGAGATACTTAGATTGACCAATCTACAGTGTAGAGCAACGAAATACAAACAACAACCAAAGTCAAAAAAGTTATTAACTGGAGCATCTAGAACTACCTTTCGATTCTGCACATGTTGTTTCGCTTTGTCATAGTGGGTGGGTTGTTAGTCCTAATACGGGAAGGCTATTGTTTTTTATATGTCACGTTGACCCTGTCTATCCAAATATGTACTGTATATCGTTTCGAATAGAGTCAGCAACTTAGGAAGTTGATGTGCAAGTCAATGAGCAGTTTATATGTTTCATAATTCATACGTTGGGAAAACGACTAGTACGTTGAATGGTCGAAAGCGATCCTCTTACGAATCAAATCCATCGACTACCATGTCCGATCCTAGTCCTAGGTTATGTCACTAGGCTAGGCAAATGAACTAGATTAAACAAGTGGATACGCGAACTGAGGTACCATGTCTATTTCATCACGGCAGCGCCTCTGGTTACCTTGCAAATTCGAACAACATGATTAAATAGACAAGGTTGTGTTTTTTTTTAGCAAAAAACAAAAAGAGAAAAGGTTGTTTTTTTTTTTTTAGAATGACACAGTACAACGCAGACACTCACAACACGCACGCACACTCACCCCTATGAACACACGCGTCGCAAAACCCTACCCCTATGAGCACATCCAGAAGGGGGCAAGTACGGCGGATCTGGAGATTCTCGAAGTCACCATAGGCGCCGTCGTCGTCGGCGAAACGCCGCGTCACCACTTAATGCACAACGCCGGTAAATCCCGGGAAAATCCCGGGAAAGGTGGTCTGAAAGACCGCGGATTTGAAACCCTGGTGGGTAGCGTCCCCACCTGGGCCGTCCCTACCACCTGGGCTCAAGCCAATTCGCAAGGAGAAAAGGTTGTTGGAAGCGCAGCGTTAGCTAGCTGGGCTAGGATACGGCTGGGCTTGGCCCAGCACATAGCTGGGCCACTACCGACCTGGGCTCCTCTCACCGACCAGTGAAAGCTCCGCCGGCGCTGCGCGTTGCCGTTGGTCAACAAAGGTTTCCCGCGAGTCGGAAGAGGAGCATTCGATCGATCAGATCCAGATGGAAACAAAACAAAATCGACCTGGCGCCCACCGTTTTGACACTGACCGGTGGGCCCTTCCTCGCCAACGTGCCTGGGCTTGCGTTCTTCCCAACGTGCGCCATTTCGGAAGCCAACAACAGCCTGCCTTCCGCTTTCCTCTTTCCTCCTCCTTCCTTTCCTTCCTCCTCGGCACTCCCCACTCCCCGCCACCAACCAACCAATCAACACGCGCGGCGCATCCCCAAGGAGAAGAAGCCGGTCGGTCGGAGGTCCGAGGTCGGAGCTGAGCGCGCCTCAACCATCTTCCATCGGCGAGAGGTCGGAATTCCCGCCCCCTCTCCTGCGCCGCATCCCGCATCTTTTTTTTTTTTTTTCATTTCTGACCGCGCACGCACACGGGTTCCCGCTCGCAGCGATCCGCGGGCGCGGCGACAACGCACGGTTCGATCTCTCTTCATCTTGGCGTGCTCGCCCGTAGTTTTCTCTTGATTGGTTACCTCGTTCGATTCCTCCTCCTGCAAATTCTGCTCTCTTCTCTTGGCGCGGAACGGATTGGTTGCTTGCGCTGTTACGATTTGGTCACTAGGATGTGGGCATGTGGTCGAGCTGGGAAGGAGAGCAGGCGGTTGGTTTTACCGATTGGTTTGGTTGCCTCGGCCGGGGTATCAATTCTTTGCCCACGTAGGTATCTGGACTGGGCTTAAATCGAAGCTCGCTCGTTGGGATTTCATTTGGTGCACACTAGTAACTGCTGCAGGATAGTGTGTATTAGGATGGTAGGATTGGGGCATGTACATGTATGTACATGCCTAGAGTTGCTCTTAATGGCGTTGCTAGGATAGTCAGATTAAGCAGGATTTGGGCAAACGTTTAGAGTATAAGCATAAGTACGAATAAAAAAATCATGTCATTTGTTTCTTTCTATAAAAGCAGGGTTTGTGCCTCTATTCTAAAATTTTGGAGCTAAGTTAGGGGAACTGATGTTCCTGCTTTGCTCCAAAGATTCAATTATTCATGGCTGTTGATGTCATGGTGCTCCTTGTATACAGTGGTTTGAATTACAGGGGCCTTGTATACAGTGGTTTGAATTACGTTGGTATCTGGACTGGGCTCAAATCGAAGCTCGCTCGTTGGGATTTCATTTGGTGCACACTAGTAACTGCTACAGGATAGTGTGTATTAAGATGATAGGATTGGGGCATGTACATGTATGTACATGTATGTACATGCCTAGAATTGCTCTTAATGGCGTTGCTAGGATAGTCACTTAGTCAGATTAAGCAGGATTTGGGCAAATGTTTAGAGTATAAGCATAGGTACGAATCAAAAAAATCATGTCATTTGTTTCTATCTATAAAAGCAGGGTTTGTGCCTCTATTCTAAAATTTTGGAGCTAAGTTAGGGGAACTGATGTTCCTGCTTTGCTCCAAAGATTCAATTATTCATGGCTGTGGATGTCATGGTGCTCCTAGTCTAATCCCTGGTGGACCCATCTGCCACTACAAAAACCGTCATGCCGTAGGGATTAACAATTTAATTCGGCACCATTCAAGGGATATCAGTTTTAGCAGTGACAGACCAGGCATTAGAGCTTATCAAGATTCTCTCAGTACATTCTTCATGGTTCAACTTCATTACTCATAGGCTGTTAAGGGCATGTTTGGATGACAGTCTTTTCAAAAGCCATGATATCAACAATCTTGTTTTGTAGATTAGGTGCATGACGTCCCAAGTGTATTTCTAATCTACTAGTATTCCAAAAGGCTACAGTTTTAGAAATATCTAGATTTTCCAAACTACAAGATTTGTTATTGCATCCAACTATTTTTTTTTTTTAAAAAAACATTGTAGTTTCCTAAAACTCCAAGAAAACTTAGTGTTCAAACAGCTCCTAAGTTTCCATTCGCTTGTTGATTGCTGCGCTGGAGTTTCTAATGCACTAGGCAAGCGGTGCTGATACCATAGTGCTGTAGAATATGTTGCCTACTTATGGAGATTTTACAGCATCAGCTACAATTGTTTTTCACAAGATAGCATGTTTGTTTAGCTTCTATAGCATTTTTTCAGGTTTTCTCTTTTCTCTTTGTGGTATGGGTGTGTGTTTTGGAGGTGGTGTGGGGTTAGCAGATATATCTGCAATGTCAATGAATGTAAGAATCCTAATAAGGCAACTAGTTTCACGAACTTTCTAGGATTTGTAACTTGTTACTGTATCTTTCTCTGTAAAATAATTTTTTTTCGAGCTACTGTATGATAAAAGATGGTTCCTTTTTCCTGTTCCTCTTCTGGTAAAAGCCAAGGCTAACCAAATATCTATTTTGTCTTCAGCTTTGTCTGTTTCAGCTTCATGAGTTCTGGGAAAGCACTGGCATCCAACATCTCTTATTCAACAGTGAACAGCAGCATCATATTTCTCTGCCTTTTCGCAGGATACTTGGGAATTCCTGGTGGAAGGTTCAGTGGAGGGAGCCTAATTTAGACGTTGTGGTAGAAGCTTGGCCTAAGAGTTTGTAGGCTCAAGATTTTGAAATGGTTTCTTCTCAGCCGTCCTCCCTGACTGCAATCCTCACACAGGGCCCTAACCTCTGCCCAGTAAAGATACTTCTCCCAATGGGCCCTCCAGATGTTGTCTCCTCAGATAACATCGAGTACGATTTCTCTGATGTTTTTGGTTCCACCCCGGTCCAAACACCAACAAACCTTGGTGGTCTTGGTCCGGACAGTCCTTCACCTACTGTTGAGTCCAATGAAGAATTTTACAGTGATCCTATTATCATCATCAACCGATCCCATTCTCTTGTTGGTCCAACATCACTTGTTAGCCGCTCCTTGCGACTTAGCAAGCTTAGTCTAGGAAAAAACGAGGGATCATCAGAGCTTGTAAAGTGCCTCTCACAAGGAAAGGAAGGGGACCAAGGGCAGCTCAGTGATGAAGAGCTTGGTAATGCTATGACAGAGGATGAGGGCGTTGGGCTTGATGACTTCGAAATCTTGAAGCTTGTTGGCCAAGGGGCATTTGGTAAAGTATTTCAGGTGAGAAAGAAAAACACCTCGGAGATATATGCAATGAAAGTTATGAGGAAGGACAAGATATTAGAAAAAAATCACTCTGAGTATATGAAAGCTGAGAGAGAGATATTGACAAAAGTTGACCACCCTTTCATAGTGCAGCTGAGGTACTCATTTCAGGTAAACTGTTTTTGTGCATACTCTCATCCTTATTCACTGTACAGAAAATATATATTAAGTCTGGTGAAATCCTAGTACAAATTTTCGATTGTAATGCTCTAATTATGCAGACAAAATATCGACTTTACCTTGTCCTGGACTTCATAAACGGGGGGCATCTTTTCTTTCAGCTCTACAAGCAAGGATTATTTAGGTATCTTCCATTTTTTTTGCTAGGTAGTTTTATTTGCCAAAAGGCAGTAACGCTAGCGCTGAAACTAAACTGGTTTTACATAACAAGGGAGGAGCTTGCACGAGTCTATACAGCTGAAATTGTATCTGCCGTAGCGCATCTCCATGCTAATGGAATTATGCATAGGGATCTCAAGCCCGAAAACATCCTTCTGGATGCTGATGGCCATGTAAGAATCGCTGATGATGACTGTCAACCTTCCTTTTCAGTTCCTCATTTTGCTAACATCTCATCACTCACCCAATCTTTCTAGGCAATGCTCACAGATTTTGGCCTTGCAAAGGAATTCTGTGAAAATACCAGATCAAACTCGATGTGTGGCACTCTTGAGTACATGGCCCCGGAAATTATTCTTGGCCAGGGGCATGATAAGGCTGCTGACTGGTGGAGCGTGGGAATCCTGCTTTTTGAAATGCTTACAGGCAAGGTGAGTTGCATGGTTCTCAACGTCTCATCAGATGTTGCCATTTCATTTGCTTTCGTTGCTAATTTTTCATACTCTTGACAACACATTGTAGCCACCATTTGTTGGGAATAGGGACAAAGTTCAGCAGAAGATTATAAAAGATAAACTGAAGCTTCCTTCATTTCTGTCTAGTGAAGCACATTCCCTTCTGAAAGGCGTAAGCTTTTACATCCTTTTAATCAGCGCAGAAGTGTTAGGTTGATTTGAGTTCACATCCTTTATCCCCTCCGTTTTGCAGCTCCTGCACAAGGAACCCAACAAGCGGCTGGGCAGCGGCTCCGGAGGCAGCAATGAGATAAAGAACCACAAGTGGTTCAAGCCAATCAATTGGAGGAAGCTGGAGGCCCGGCAGATCCAGCCGAGCTTCCGGCCGAACATCGCTGGGCTTACCTGCATTGCCAACTTCGACGAGTGCTGGACGAAGACGCCCGTGCTCGACTCTCCGGTAACCACCCCCGCTGGCGGTGTGCACAGCCACTTCGCAGGCTTCACCTATGTCAGGCCCACACCGATCCTTGAGGAGGTGAACGCATCCAGCTCTAGGCTAAAGGACTAAAGGATGTTTAGCGCATCGAAAATGTGCTTAAAATTTTGATCGAGTGACATGTTATGGAACGTGACTTATGTGTGCAGAAGAGGTTCTGTATCTGTATCGTCTATTAAAACATGTAGCGTTAGCATGGAAATATGGTATATGGACAATTAGCTCTGGTTCTAGCTTTTGTACTCGGAAATATGTTCATAGGGTGAAATTTGGTAATGGTAAATCTGTTAAAAGCAATGTTGGCACTGTTTGGTTGGGAGCTGTCTCATCCTTTCATCGGCTTTAATCGCACCACTAAATGGAAAACGCAACATGCCCTAACAATGAAAAATTAAATTTTAGACCAAAGAAAAGAAAACGCATGTACCCCAACATGGAATCCAAAGAGAAGGTTTATTTAAATGGAAATCTAAAGAGCATGGTGATTTGGTTTGTTGGATTTGGAGGGAGCTAACGAGAATGTTTATTATTTAAATAAATCAGGAAAAACATGCAAATTAGAAGATGATAATTTTTTTTTAAAAAAAAACTCACATAATCTACTCGTTATGTATATGGTGGTTTTAGAGGAGGCTAAAAAGGAGGATTATCAAATAATCAAATAAATTAAATAATCGGATGGAATTCGTAGGGAAAATTTTAAAGTGTGCGTGGATTGATTGTATTACATGACTGAAGTAGATCTTTAAAGTGGTTTTAGAGCAGAAGAAAAAGGAGGGCTACTAATCGCAAAAAAAAAAAAAGGAGGGGTATTAAAGAAGTTAATTGACAGAAGTATATCTTTAGAGCTTAGACATGTTTTTTTTGTCAAATAAAGCCCATCACCTGGGTATATAAAATCTAAAATAGAACACATAATATTAAAAAATATTAAATATTGTAATGTCAGCCTTTGCATCATTACCTAATGATATTCATGATTTTTTTTAAAAAAATATAATACTTGGGACAAATCTTGATGAACCCGTGTTTGTGACCCCAGGGAGAAGTTTAACAGACTGAAAATAGCCAGCTGTCACAGGGAGCCGCTTACCATGATGCATGACACTCGCCATCTGTAGAATACAGACAATGTTGTTGACAGATGCTCAACATTGCATAGCAGAATCTGTTGTCAGCTAAGAATCTAATATTGTTGAATTGGTATGGCCCAGTTCCAGCCATATATAGATAATAAAGCAAATCGTAAACTGAAGCTCAGCTGTATTAACATGACGCAAGAAAAAAAGAATACACGGCCACAATGGTCGCAATGCAAAATTGGTTGCCAAAACGGAGCACAAGCTTAATTCTAACATCATGTGGCAGCACACAGGATTAATAATGCAAAGCTTTGTTTTGTGTTCAGGCCTTCCGACGACCAACTTGTGCAACGAATCCAGCTTTGATTGGAGCAACGGACCTTGAAGATCCACACTATAGACAACAAAAGAAAAGAAATTCATGAGAGTTGGATTCAAATATTATTCTTCCATTCTGATTTCAAAGGCCTCAGAACTTTGCAGATAATATCAATGTTTTACTCAAACAATGTAGGCAAATAATTCTGCAACTCATCATAGGCTACAAGAATAAACACACAATAAAGTGGCGAATTTCAGCAAGGAAATGTTTGCTTGGCAGGAGCAAACTCAAGGTTATAATATTCATAAACAACAAAACCTATATAAATGTAAATTAAGTGACAGTGAAACTGATAGCAGATCTATTACGGCACAAATTTATGACTTTATTTAAGCCTCAGTAACTGCACTTCTTATCACAGAGTAGTCAAACAATGTAGGCAATACAGTTGCAATTCATCATTGGCAAAACCAGATAGTGGCGCGATGGTTCCATGCAAGTGTATCAACAATACCTATATAAACTCAACATTAAGTGACAGTGAAACTGAAAGCAGATATATTACGGCACAAATTTATGACTATCTATTTCAGCCTCAGTAATTGCACTTCTTATCACAGAGTAGTCAAACAATGTAGGCAATAAAGTTGCAATTCATCATTGGCAAAACCAGATAGTGGCGTGATGGTTCCATGCAAGTGTGTCAACTAGAACTCTCGAAGTGTTCACCAAGTAAAAGTAGCATGGAATGGAAGTGAAATGAGAATGAAAAGGCAACAACAACAAGGTATAATATTTGGTCTTCCAATATGATCAATGAAAGACTCAGATATGCATGTAATGAATTGTGGAATTGTTTGCCTCAGACATTGCACTTCTTATCATATTTTTATGACAGAACCACCCAATTTATACAAGAACAAGTGCGGCTGACCCCACTTAACACACACACTTTCACTTATATAAACCTGGTAGTCTGCCGAATGTCGGTAAATCCTTCATGACACTCGGCAGAGTACCGGGTTTATATAAGTGAAAATGTGTGCGTGTCAACGTGTTAAGCGGGGACAACCATACTTGATTCTGGTATAAATTGGACGGTTCTGTCACAACTTTCATCAACAACCCTAAACGCAACTCATCATTGGCAGAAAAATACATAGATAATGTGATATAAATGGCGTCAAGTACAAATGTATAACAAAAAACAGTCTGCAAATGTAGGGGAAAATGAGTACTAGAAAAGTCAGCAAAAACTGTATCATTTTGAAACGATCTTAAATATGCGGAAAATTATCTAGAGCAGCAAAATATGAGATGGTAACACTGATAGCAGATAATGCATGGAATGAATTGTGGAAATGTTTGCCTCAGAAACTGCACTTCTCATCTCATCAGACTTTCAAAATAACACTAAACCAAGTTGCAACTCAACATTGGGAGAAAAAAAACACAGATGATGGGATAAATGGTGTCAATCACCAATCTATAAAAAAACAGTCATCGAAATGATCCCAGAGCCGTTGGCAATCTATCACAACAAAACTGCAGGCCACACATCCTACATGGTTTTGTAAGATATATCTTACCTGTTCACAGCGAAGGAAGAACAGACGATTTTCCTTGGACAGAATGGTATCAGGGCTCTTGCATCCATTGCAGATGACATACTCATCTGAAAAATTGAGTCACAGGGAGAGAAACAGTAAACAACCATCATATTTATTAAATCATATCAGCAGACACCAGGTATGTTCATAAAAAGGAATGCCATGCCATCTGTCCACAAAGGGATACTAGACACAATCAAATTGGATAACTTACTGATGTATCTCCTCAAGATTGCTTCAAAGTTTTTGGGGCAAATCTTCCTTTGATCACCAACCTTTGCTGCCCATCAAGTGACCCACTTGTTCCCATTTCAGCAAGCAAAAACATCATCACATGCTCAGGTTGCCTATGCATCCTGAAGATACAGTTAAAAATCAGTTCATTGTAATTTTAACAACTGGAGCAGCAGAGAGCACTTAACAAAAAAAGAGAGTATCAGTTTAAAATATGCTGCCACAATTAGTTCAAAACTTACGTTTTACACAAATCCATAAAATTAACAAAAACTGTCTTCTTTGTTCCCTCTCTAAGAACTTGTGGTGGCCTCATAACGGTTCTACGCCTATCCCCAGCAAGATCTGGGTTGTTCTCGCGAAGAATGTTGAACACTCTGTCCAGCAGCTGCAACAGAAAAAGCTCAAGGTTAAATTTCAGACACAAAAAGGTAACACATCACTGTAGTGATTCAGTTCCTCTAAGGTAGTTATATATTGGAGACCCACAGCGAAAAGAAGTAATCAAAATTAATAACAAAGAATGATGCATATCTTAATGCACCCAAAGAAACAGGGGTCAATAGCATGTAAGTCATAACGACAAAATGTGATTGTAATGTCAAGAGGCTACCAAATAGTCACGTTTTTACTAATAATAACTACTGCACAGATATCCATGTTTACAAAGGAAAAATATTTGGCAGAAAATATGTAATCACCTCTTCATATTTATAATCCCGGTCAGTTCCATCCCAAGGGTATGTAGGGCCACCTCCAAGCTCAATGCCTTCCCCTTGTTCCTCTACAGCTTGATCATCTGAATCGCAGGGAGTTAGATTGCAGAAGTAGTCACTGAGAGCAAGGTTTAGATTAATATATAAAAGTGAAATGCACCTCGAGTGTCCTCCCCATCTCCAAGGTCGGCAATAGATGAATCAAGATCCACCTGAAATTTTGCCGAATGAATAAATGTGCATCCTCAATTCATTTTCTGACTCTTAAACATTAAAGATTATCCAGTCCAGAAGTGTATCTGCCATACCTGCTTCTTCTTTTTCTTCTTCATTCCAGCGAAGTTAAGTTCAGCGGGTTCTGTGACTGCCAATGTTTCTGTCTTCTCTGCAAGCGTGTCTACTTCATCTGAAGGTTCTTGGATGACAACCTTCTTCTTTTTCTTCTTCTTAGTTGGATCAAAGGGGGCAAGCTGTAGGAGACGAAAAAAGATATACATAAACATGTGGTGGAACAGAACCTCAAATCGAACCCACAACTCGCAAGCTCAACCCTAGTGGGAACCGCATCGAATCAGGGCAAGCATCCGAACGGCACTACAACTAGAACTGAAACCCCCCGTGTCTCACCTCTGACGCCTCCTCCCTCCTCTCCGGGTGCTCCTCGTCCGCCATGGCTGACGCGCTCGCTTCCAACTCCGAGACGCTTCTACTGGAACCTGCGACGGCACAAAGCACGTTAGATCGAACGCGGGGCTATGGTTCGACTGGATCGGCGCGAGATGTTCTGAGTCCTCACAGGCGGAGAGCGCGAGCGAGCGAGCTAGAGACGGCGGTGACGGCGGCGCGGTTCTTCGAATTAGGGTTTTCTCTGTGGAGATCCTTTCGCCTTATCTCTTTTCTCTTTTCTTTCTATATATATACTTCTCGGAGATCGCACGGTAATGCAAGGGTTTATACGCAAAAACGCCTACCGCGGACCGCCTCAATCTCAGCCGCCTGATTTTGATCAGACGGGTCTTCGGGGATCCTCATGCTTCTGGACTTGGAATATAATATGCTATTATTTGGAGGGTCTTAAAGAAAATGTCTCTCTCAGCGTCAACCCGAGCCGTTGATTTACATCGGACGCAGTACATCGTTCTTGAAAACTCCCTTAACAAAGATGGAATTGCCTTGCGCGCTACGCCGCCTTCGTCAATTTCTGCTGCCTGCCCCTCGATCGATCCCCTTTCCTTCCCAGTACCGGCACGGCAACTCGGCGCACTTGGTGCTTCACCCTACATCGTCGGCTCGGCAGGCAACAGCAGCGAGCCAGTTTGTTCTTGTTTTTGATTTGTTGTTCAGTATATGTTACAAATTGTATGCTTGTGCCAATTGAGGATCGGAGTGGAGTGAGCCAGGGAACTCCAAGTCAGGTGCATATCAAATGCTCTGAAAGATGCATCTGTAAAAGAACTTGCAATGGAGCAGGCACCTGTGAGCACAATATCACAGTGGAACAAGCCTGACAGTTTCAATTTTCCAGCGGAAGAATTCTACACTCACAAGACAGAGTTTCAAACTTTCAATGAGAAAGCTCAGTTCTTTCTATCTGAGGCTGAATGCACCAGACGTCAACCACGTCTTACACGAACTCAATCATAAATTAGCTAACAAATCAAATGAGCTGCAACAGGCAGCAGCCGATGAATTAAGCAAACAAACTCCCGCTGCACAGGATTACACTGATGGAGGGTTCGACTCCTTGGATTTTTCATCAGACGATGCGCGGCTGTCCGAGGTAGACTGGCGGAGCCCTTCGATCATCCTGATCACCTCCTCCATTGTCGGGCGCCGGTCTGGCGACTTTGCGGTGCACACCATGGCTATCTGCAGCATCTGTACCAGCTCCTCTTCGATGTTCTGGTGCTTCATCAGCTCCACGTCAAACACCTCGGCCGTCCACTCCTCCCGGACCACCGAGTGCACCCATCTCGGGAGGTCGACTACATCGTCGTTCCCCTGGGTCTGGAGCGGCGCTTTTCCTGTCAGCATCTCCATGAGGAGGACGCCGAAGCTGTAGACATCGGACTTATGGGTGATCTTGCGGTTCTCGACGGTCTCTGGAGCACGGTAACCGACCACAACGCGAGATGCGTTGACCGGCACACTCATCAGAGCGCTGAGGCCATAGTCTGAAACAGAAGGATTGTGATCTTGGTCTACAAGTACGTTAGTTGACTTGACATTGCCATGGGTGAGCTTCGCACCCCCTTCTGCGTGTATATGCGCAATTCCATATGCTGTGCCAAGGATGATCTTCACTCTGGAGTTCCAGTCTAATGGTGTCTTCTCAGCAACACCCCTGATACCTGTTGATCAAGAAATGAAGCAAGAAACACACATTAACAAAGCAAATTTATAAGTTTTTTTTTTTTGCAAGTTGCACTCTGTAGCATGAGAATGTCAAGCTATGTAAAAGCGATGCAAGTGCAGCTTCAGCCTTCGGCAAGTGGAAATAAAGGTGAGTCTTCTTTCCAACCATATTGAAGAGAAGATCCAACTAATATCTAGTCAGTGACTTAACTTTAGATGTTAAAACTCAGAGAACTATAATAAAATGGCAGAGATACAGCAAGTTATTTGATCCAAGCTAAGCTTGTTGTCAGGGGTTGCCACTTTTAGGAATGCTGGCCTGTTGTTAGTTCTTGAATTGAGTATTGATCAATCACATCAGTAATGTTTTTTTAAAAGAAAATATCACATCAGTAATATGTCTGTAGCAGTGAAAAATCATACCATGCAACATGGCCGAAACACTTCCAGTTTCAATATAATCATAGACGATAAGCTTCTCATCTTTGGAATAATAGTAAGCACGTAGCGGAACCAGGTTTGCATGTTTTCCCAACCTGCCGATGAGCTCCATCTGCTGCTCAAATTCTCTTTTCCCTGCCACAACATCTTTTAATCTCTTGACTACCACGACAGTACCATCTTCGAGTATAGCTTTGTAAGCAGTTCCATAACTACCCTTGCCAAGGACTTCAGCAGAAGCTCTCAGTAGATCTTCCAAGTCAAAGCTATATGTGCAACCTTCCAAGAACACTAACTTATTCTTCTCAGCAATTTGGACGCCACTACTGAATTCTTGCTTCGGCTTCTCGCTCCTGGTGGTAGTACCTTTACCTTTGGATTCCACATCAGTCTCATCCTTGCCTTTCCTCTTTGAAGAGCACACGACCAACACAACCACAGCTAGCATCAGTAATGCAAACCCACCAACAGCAACTGCAACTATGAAACCTGTGCCTAGTTTCTTATCATGATGTGGCGAAGGTGGAGATTGAGGAGATGAAGATGATTCAGGTGAGGGTGTTGGTGAAGGAAATGAGCATTCAGCTAGAGGTAGCCCGCACAGTCCAGGATTCCCTGAAAATGAACCCTTTGGAAATGTCTGAAGCGAGCGAGGAATTGAGCCTTTCAGTTCATTGTTGCTCAGATTTAGTAGTTTCAGACTGTGAAGCTTGAGATCAGGGATGGATCCAGAGAAAGAATTATCTTGCAGATTTAGAACAGTTAACTGAGTAAGGTTTTGTAAACTTGCAGGTACTTCTCCAGTGAAGGAATTGTAGGAGAAGTCTATTACACTGAGGCTATTACTGAAGGAAGAAGGCAACCCTCCTGAAAGTTCATTGTGTTGTAGGTATATGGAACGTAAAGAAGGAAGTAAGGCCACATCAGATGGAAGACTTCCAGTCAATCGATTAGACCGCAAGCTCAGTACTTGAAGAGAATCAAGCTTGCCAAGAGTGTTTGGAGGAATTGTCTCGATAAGACCAGCAGCTGGTACCCTCAATTCAAAAACTTGTGACTGATCTGCTGAGCATTTTACGCCATGCCATGAACATATTGAGGCATTTTTGTCCCAGTTGAGCTTGTTTCCATGATATACTGCAGAAACAAAGTCAAGAAGGGCTTGCTTCTCCGATGCTAAGTCCGCTACAACCACAGGGTCGAACAATGATAGCAGCAACTGTATTGAGAGCAGAATACGGAAAGAGCGCCTAAGATTGAGACAATCCATCTGATGAATGTCCTTGTGAAAATTAAATGAGCAGCATATTGAATTGCCTATATCAGGCAAAGTAAGCAACCCTGTTCAATAAAAATAGAGCATAATCAGTGACAGATGCTACCATAGTGACATTAAGATGTCAAATGCAGGTGAGTGTTTCTTCAGAATGTAACTAAACAGAAGTCAGCAATCATTGCATGCCCTGGACTTAACCAAAAAAAAATGTTTTAAGAAAAAGTGTGCATGCCTCAGCAAAAACGCAGTGGGGTAGCACAATAAACATTCCTTTCCAGCAAGTGACTCATGACACTGACCAAGATACTTTGGAAAAGAAGAAATTCCCATCAATGTCTAATGATTACAGAGTTCTCATGCAACTTGCTTTTCCATGGTTTCATTATAGAATGCATGCAACATGTATCATTTGAAATGTATCATTTGAAAAAAAAAAAAGATATCATTTGAAATCAGTATGTATTACATTACAGGCCATCGAGAAATATTTATTCTAAGCTTAATTTTGGTCTATATCCCCTAGGTGCACAGGCATACAGCGCACTAGCTGCTGGGTATTTTACTGAGATACGTGGCAACCTATAAAACAAGGTACATAAATTCCACCTTCAAAGAATGGAACCAAATAAAGTCAAAACAAAAAAAGGGACCTATAAAATCGTGGACAGAAAGCAAATAAAAGATAAAGAAGGGGAGAAAAAGTGAAATGATCCAGTCAGCATATAAAAGTCAAAAGCATCAACAAAGTAGGCAGAAAAGAGGGAGCAAGAACAAAGCTGTACTCATCATAGTGTTCACAAAGATGAGCATGGCACATCATGTACCTGAATGTTTATTACTTGTTCACAAGAAAGAGTATCTCAGGCTGTCATGGAGAGCATTCTTACACTGAGACGCAACAATATTGAACAAACAAATTATCATGTCGCAACTTTCTGGACTCTTAGCCTCTTAGGCCTAACATGGAGCAGAGCAACCTTACCATCTCATAAAGGGTTCTGCAACTACGGCAGTGATCACCGAAAAAGACTAATGTGATCTGAGATGCCACTAACAAAAGTTCTAGAAAAAGAGAAAGAAACAAAAGCAAGGATTTAGCTAATCTAACCTAAGCTAATTCAAATCGGAGCTCGGGAAGATCCCACTGCCAGGAAGACGTGTATGTGGGAAACTACCGCACATGTCAATGTGCGCCGAGATTACTGCATTGTTTACGGACTACAAGATCTAGATTCTAGAACAGTACAGAGTTACTTAACCTCCACTTAAAGAGACCCTGAGACGAACCGATTCCTTATTCAAGCCAGCAAGTGACCAGGGAGTAGTGCTCAAAAGTCCAAGATCAACACCAATTAGCTGTTTGCAAGGATCCACGCAATTTTCAAGTGGTAGCTTGTAACTCCAAGAGCGAAACCCAAGATTGACCGCAGGCCATTGGAGGGTACGAGATTAAATTTATAGCTCAAGTGGGACTTATTTTATCTTGAGTCAATTCTAAGCAATAGGAGGAACATGCTACATACAGGAAGAATATGAAAAGAAAAAAAATAGCATAGCAGCTACTCCTACTGTTTACTACTAGTAGTTACAGCTAGATGTCTAGATCCACCACACAAGCGGATACAAGAACTGGAACTCAAAATAAGGAGATCCAGCGTTTGTCCAGTTCAATCAAGGTAACTAAACCAGCAAGACTGAAAGGAAAAAGGGTGAAGTTAGTGGAGCATTATGGATTGGATGTATGTGCGTCATTTGGCGCCAAAGACAGCTTACCTAAACTACCGGAAACAGGAAGCTAAACAGGGCCGCCAGACATCAATCAGTGTAACGGAGCACAAAACACTCATATCGGTAAGGTTGAGCCAAAATTATGAGAATACCTGTACCTAGTGGGGGGATGCGTAGATTTCCCTGAGTAGTGAGTACACACAGGATGTCAAGTCGTGGACGGACAGGCGAAGCACCAACCTTTCCCTCGTCAAATCGACACTGCAGGGGGAGAGAAACGGTACGGTTGCATCAATTATTTGGGAATTGGGCAGGCCAGGTACAACTGAACTCGAAATGCAATCGCATAATACAGCCCAAAACGCTCTTCCTTGTCTTTTTCAATGAGAAAAAATCGGCTAAAAATCCTTCCTTCTTCTCTAAAGTCTAAATCAAACCAAATAAATGCTCCCCGTCCATTTCAAGAAAAAATTGCCTAAAGTAAAAAGACGAGATTTTTCTTTTCAGGGAGGGGCGAAATGCTTAGCTAAGGTATGCACGTACATCCCGCGAAGCGGCCTAGGAGGAGGGAGAGCAACCGAAATCGCAAAGGAAGCAGAGCTCGGAGCAGCAACGGAGAGGCGGAACAGAAGCAGTAGCAGCGAGGGCGAGGTGGGGTTTACCTCCGCCGGGGATAGCCGCCGCCGGTACAGCGGAGCGGAGCGCACCGAGAGCTTCCCACAGCAAGCAAATGCGCGTGCGGGCTCAGGGCTCGGCCGTGTCGGTCGGCAGGGCGAGGATTTGCGCGCTGCTGCAGTGCTGCTGAGTGCCGCTGGGGGCAGGGGCTTTGTTGGGGGAGACGGCAGACAGGAGAGGGGTGGCTCCAGGACAGGAGGAGAGGGACGGGACGGACGGAAAGGAGGAGAGAGAAAGCAAGGAGGTGCATTTAAGGGGAGGAATGAAACACCAGACCAGTGACAGTGATCAGTGGGCAACTACTGTAGTATAGTATATACACGTCGCTCTCTTTTTCTGAGTACTGTACCTACTCATCAGTGATCACACCCCTACAAGATTTGTTTTTTTTTCTATTTTATATATATGTTAACTCTGTAAAAATATATACTGGGATTTGTGAAATTCATATGTAATTCTTTATGAAATTCATGAATTCTAAAGAAGAGCTTTGTGTGCTGACGTGAGTGAATTTGCGGAAAACTTGTACGATCAATTCTGTTTCACGAAACTACAAAGCATGCCATTTTAGTGTCTAGACACTCGATTGCATAATAAACACCCTTGCAACAAATAGTTAGCCCCCGATAATTAATAGGAAAATCTTTTTAGAAAATGGAATATATTGATATACTCTCCAAATGAAAATCTATATTAACATGCTACTAATTTGCTCTCTAGGAATTTTAGTCCAAAAGGAAAATAAAACAATTTAGAAAAATGCTTAAAGGAATAGTTCTTATTTTAAAATAGGGGGTTGGTCTTAGACAAAGAGACCCTTTGTCCCTGTTTTTTCATTTAATTTAGTTGGAGATGGTTTGGCTAGAATGATTCAAAGGCTACAAACAAAGGCATTAATCAAATTATTAGACAAATTGTATATTATGCAGATGATACTATTCTCTTCTCAAAAAGCTGATGAGCTTAGTATCAGAAATTTGAAAGGTGTGTTGATGTGGTATGAACAATTGTCGGGGCGAGAATAAACTTCCATAAAAGTGAAATAGTACCAATAAATCTAGAGCTGGAGGAAGCCCACAATTTAGCACACATATTGACTTGTCCACTAGGTTCTTTTCCTATTAGATATCTTGGAGTTCCCCTTCATTTTGAAAAACTCACTAGAGAGGATATCCAACCTTTGGTAGACAAAATTTTGAAAAGAATAGCAGGTTGGAGAGGGAGATATTTATCTCTAGCTGCTAGAGCAGAGTTAGTCAAAACTTGCTTAGCAAGTATCCCAGTTTATCTTCTCTCCTTCATCAAATTTCCCAAGTGGGCTATTGAAGCTCTCAATACTCACATGAGTAATTTTCTTTGGAATGACTCTGGCGATAGTCACAAATACCATCTAGCAAACTGGAATCTAGTGTCTATGAAAAAAGAGTTTGGTGGTCAAGGAATCCCTAACCTCGAGAGATCTAAATATTTGTCCGATGGCCTCCCTGGCTCAAAAAAGATATAATGAAGATGAGGACAAGCTATGGAGAGAGCGATAGATTACAAATATAACACTTCTAGACCAAATGTTTTTCAGACCAATACTTTGGGAGCTTCAGATTTTTCAAAGGGTTCATGTGGGCAGCCCAGGCTGCCAAAATGGAATTATAGATGGAGAGTTGGAAATGGGTATAAGGTTAGATTTTGGGAGGATAAATGGTTAGTATCTTCTAGCTTGGCTATTCAATTTTACCCCCAATGCAGGGATAGTTAATGAGAAAGGCAAATCTATAGCTGAGTTGTGGGATGGGGTAGACCTTAAATGCACTTTTAGGAGGACTGTGACTAGAGAACAATATCAAGGCTGGCTAGAGATCATAGAGCTTATCTCAACTGTTAACCTCTCAGATGAGGGGATGAAATGGTGTGGGAATACAAAACTACAGGGGTTTACTCTTCCCGGTCTTTTTTATAGAGTTATAAATTTCAGGAGGTGTTGAGGTAGTCCATGTGCCTGCTGTGCGGAGCCTGAAAATTCCACCCGAGTGCACTTTTTCCTTTGGTTGATCTTTAAGAACAAATCTTTGACTAGAGATAATCTTGCTAAAAAGAAGAGAACTAGATGATTTAACTTTGTCTTTTTTTCTATCTTTGAAAACGAAACCATCCACCATTTGTTTTTTTTGAGTGTGTGGTAGCAAAGAGATGCTGGGAGATTGCCTCTGATTCTTTAGGTTTTAATATTGGTTTGTAACATGTTGGACATTAGTTCTAGATGGTTGAGTAATAAGAAGTTTTGTGTGGCTAATATGGTTTCTTCAGCAATATTATGGTCAATTTGGAAATTAAGGAATGATCTTTGCTTTCAAAAATCCGGTGGAAAAGTATGGAAATGCTTCTCCACAAAATCGCTGGTCTCTTAGTGAACTGGGAAATTCTCTGCCCGGCCGAAAAGAAGAGAACTTTTGCTGAACTGTGCAAAAAGCACTTCAAGATGGAGGCTGGGAGGATTCTGTGGCTTCCTATGAATTCAAGTCCAATCACAAGTTGAAGCTTTCAAGAGGTGGTGTGGAAGCTGATCACCCACTGTCTGAGGCCTTCTCCTCTGGTGCTGTTCTACCTGGGATGGCGCCATGGTGGTCTTCGCTGGAAGTTGATATGCTGTAATAAATCGGTCTTTCAGTTTACCTGTTTCTGAAACTTGATGTAAGGTGCTGTGGTCGTCAGGTTATCTTTCAGTTCCAGTCGTCAAAAGATGTTTAGTTCTTTAGCGTTCACAGGTTGGCCGGGTTGGCACCTGGTGTTTTTGAGGCGTGAGATGATTACTGTGCTGTAAACGGATATGGTCTTTTGGTTTCTAACTGAAAGGCCGGGGTCATCTGGCCCTTGAACTCAAAAAAAAATCTATATTAACTTCACATCTCTTTTTAATCTATCCAAAAATATTAAAAGGTTATGTTGTTTTGAGGATGGAATTAATATGCCTAATTTCTATATTATTCTCCTTCTGACTAACGAGCTAATGATTGTTAGAAAAAAGTCAAAACTACTCATCTATTCTTCTCAATTATAAATCGTTTTTAACTCTTTTGGTACATCCATTCTACTACTACTACTGTCATATGCTAGCATTGTGGTTGCCCTAAGTAGTCTGTGTGCTAAAAAAAAAGTTTATCCATTATTAGTATCAGCTATTTCCTTGGGTCCCAAGACCATGTCATTCTAGTTGTGTTGTAAGTCAACCTAATTTATTAAATTTGGTCAAGTTTATATGAAAAACAAAATCTACAAAACTTTATATTACCAAGTACATTATTATAAAAAAATATATATGTTCCACAGTAATACCTATTTGTTTATCATAAATGCTACTAGCACTTAAAAAGGATGTGGCTTGTGGTAAAGCTAAAGTTTTCTTTTTTTTACAAAGCAGGTATCTGGTAATCCTGAATTTGCCCCTGTAACCCGGTAAATAATACATCGAAAAAAAAAAGATGGAAGTCTCTGAAACCTCGACATGATTGCTAACAACCATAACAAGCTAATCAAGTCTGCTGCAGCAGCTTTCAGTGGTACTTGTTCTCCTTCGCCAGCATGCACGATGGAACGCAAACCGTCTCTGCCTGGACTGCTCCACGGACCACGGCCAACAATGCAATCTCCAGTCAGAGAACAAACCAAGGATAGGGAGAATCAAGAGATCCTCTTGCTGGAAGTTGCATCTGAACCCGTCAGTTTGTTTTCTGTAGCAGATCGATGCAGGCAAGGCAACAACCACCGGTTATTATTGCATATTGGACGGGTCCCTGTCGCTAACGAGCCTTCATTTACACCAGGCCAAACATTTCCTAGCCGTTGCAAGCTGAAATGAATCCATGGAGGTTGGAGATCGGTGCCTTGGACCTGAAGAATGCTTGGGTGGGGCAGGTACACCAAGCAGAATGGCAAGATGGATCGAGGAGCTGTCGTGCAATGCACTGCACTGCACCACCATTGAAGGAACATTGATCCATCCACCGCCCGACAATCACAGTGGATGGTACGTGGTTGTAGGGTGGTACGGGCTACGAGCTGGTCCGTGCCTGTATAGATATAGATGCTGCATGGCGGCTGTTTTTTTTTTTTTTTTGAAAGGATGGCGGCTGGTTTTGGCCATTGCTTGGTGATGCATTCACAGGTTAGCTATGTTGCACAGAGTGACAGCGCAGAACTTTGAAGATCGCTACAGAGTTCAAAATACAGCAGCTGAACATGGCTTGTATCAGTTCAGTCATTTAGATATATACAGTAGTATATTGTTTCCAACAACGTCACCTTCGACTTCGAGGTAACTTATAATGTAGAAGTCAAACTGGCTGTTGTTCTGTCGGTTTTGCTCATTTGGAATCGTTAACGAGCTGATGTGAACATCCTGTTTATTTAAAAAATTAAAACTGATGTCCATCGTCTATCATTCGTTAGATTTTTCAGAGTGGTGTGATATAAGCATAGACTTAGCACACTGCAGCTTGCAACTCTTTCTTTGACAATTTGCTAGTATGTCTGAAAACAGTTACTACTTCAATTCTTTTTTTTTTTTTGTATACTGGAAAATTACACGTGTTGTGCATTTGTCAGCATCTTTCGGAGTCGGACTCTCCAGGTTATACTCCGTAAAAACTGCCCTTTTCCCCAGTCAGATGAGAGGCAGCGACGTCAATGCGCAGAGCAGAAAAATCCGGCTCTGAAAGAGAAATCGCTTCGAGTTGGCTTAGCATTTTAGGTGAGACGTTCTGACGAAAGCTCCTACTCTCTTCAGCTAATTAATTTTCATGGCCTCCTAGCTACTCTCTTCAGCTAATTTCCATGTCTGTCATCGTCTGCCGTGGCTTGTCACTGCCCAGGTGGCCCGGCCAGCAGTAAGCCAGTAAGCCAGTAAGGCTAGCAGCAGCTTGATTGAAAGCTAATCCATTTCAATTCAATATACTCGATTGCTGCCAGACGCTATGATGGCGATTGGTTTTGTGGAGCCATCATGCACCGCTGTTACTACGACGCTATGTGTATCCATCTTTGTTTTCAAAGCCGCATCAAAAAAAAACCTACACAATAGAGACTTATGGTCAGATGAGATGCGCATGCCGTGAGATCGATGTGCCTTTGTTGACCCCAGGAGTAATGCACAGGCTCAGGCTGCCATCAGCATTTTTTTTTTAATATAGTTAACAGGGGTAGTATATCTCACTAAAGAGAACTGAACCACAACCACTAGCTAGCTCACTAGTAGCTGCTATACGAGCTAAACAGGTTCTAGCGTACAGTTTGGATGGTTCGTCTGAATTAATGCAACGAACAACGGCTTACAGCTGCTGCTGCTGCTGATGCATCTGATGCAGTGTGCACACATGCACTTGGCATCTCATGCCAGTGTGGAATCTTCTCTGCAGGCAGAAGTCTAGTAATCCAGAGACCAGTAAACAACAGGATTGGGGCTGTTGGCTAGTGGATTATTAGCAGGTGCGTTTACACTTGTTTATCGTTCCCAACTTCCCAATCTAGCTGTGGGTCAGTCTGGTCTGGGGCTCTAGCCACAAGGTTCTCAGGAAGAAAACAAAGCATGCAAAGATAGTTTTTTTCCCTTTGGAGGAAAAGACACACTACAAAGGCTACAAGCCAAAAAAAGCATATATATATATATATATATATACTCTCCATAATAAGCCAAGAAGATCCTGCAGGTAGGTGTCGGAACTTGGAAACATATACGTACGTAGTATATGGTCAACAAGGACTCAAGTTTCCAAATGAGACAGTTTTAGCTTATTATTAGTCGTCGATCCTATCTAATCATGCATGGCAAATGCTGCCAAGAGAATGCTTGCAAGAAACAGCATGCCGAACCGGGAAAAATATCTTGGCAGAGACTTCACTCTCAACGAGAATATATATCGCCTGCGAGTGTACATACGCATGCTAGCTTGTCAACTTGCTTGTATCAGTCGTCGTATATATAGCTAGAGCATCAACGATCCGTG
This sequence comes from Hyparrhenia diplandra, assembly GCA_015847255.1. NCBI lineage: Eukaryota > Viridiplantae > Streptophyta > Magnoliopsida > Poales > Poaceae > Hyparrhenia > Hyparrhenia diplandra. The sequence goes on along the minus strand of JADLZK010004937.1, from coordinate 41,381 downwards.
ACGTACTGTATATGCTCAATGATGATGCGACCATGTAGGGCCAGGGATCTCGACGTTCTTCCTGCCACTGTATATGAACGGCATGGTCGCGCTGGGAATATAATGCAGCTAGTACTAGTATACGTAGCTTTTAAGTGCCGCATTTTTCAGCTGAAAAGTGGCACTCGCCACTCCGTGTTGCCTTGGACGACTTGGCACCGGTGTTTCCCGGTAAAACCTACAACGGACTAGACACGTTACCTATCTCCAGTTTAGGTAGAAGGGGCAAAATAAATAAATAAATAAATAAATAAATATCCAACAGGTTACCTATTTAATCCAACGGATTTATGGGCTACCCAAATCCTTCTCCTCTCTACTTATTCCTATTGTGCCAGGAGGGACTAATTTAACCTTCCCTCTCCTTTCTTCCCCATGCACTGTCGCCCGCAGTCACCCATCACGCCTCCTCCCGTTGTCGCACCTACTCTTTGTCGGCCGCGCGCCTCCCTTTGGCAACCATCCCAGCCCAGCGCTGGCAACACTACCATGAGGTGGCCATCCCCGGCGGCACGGGCGTGGTGGGCTTTCACCGGCTGGCGCGCGCAACCACGGCGCGGGGCGGCCCCCCGACGACGCTGTGGACTTCACCGGTAGGCTAATCCCCCCTCGGCGCGGGGCGGTACTGCCTACCTCTGGCGCTCCCCCTGCGGCGGCGTCGTTCCCCCACACGAGCTCTACTTGTTCCGCCCATGGAAAGAAGAAGCAAGTATGACATGTCGGCGGGGATGTCTATTTAAGTAGTACCGTTGAAGATGCTCAACATGGACCTGCCAATGTTCTTGAGTAGTTTTATATAGTTTTGTATTACATTTTTTCTCCGAGAATGAGGTGATTTGTGTAGTGTGTTTCCCAAACTGTGGATGACCCCTCACCATTCCGCACTTTGGGGCGTGTAAAACTTCTAATCATCCACTTAATAAAGCACATGCTAATGCTAAGACACGCTTTCAAAAAGAAAATACAAAGCGACTACAACCATATGGAGAGTTGTCACGAAGGCTAGACACGAGCCGACGACCTTACACGAGAGGATTACACGGAGACAATTTTACGACCTTAATAAAGCACATGCTAATGCTAAACGACCTACACTTTGTGACGAAGGGAGTGATGTTTTTTTTTTAGATAAAAGGGTTCCCCCCGCTTTTGTATTACCAAAAGCCAAACATACGTTTACATACCCGGCGTAACGGTAGCGCCCGCCAAAGCGACACTCAAAACAAAGTCTTAAGACTAAGGTTCAAAGAACTTCGAATCACATGACTACAACCCTCCAGCACCATGATTATGACCTTGGCACCATACTCGGGCGTGGTTGAAGCCAAATGCTGAACAACCAATGGAGCCAACCCGGATGATGAGTCTGTCGTCCCCCGCGTCCACATGATTTGCGGCAGCAAGCTTGCTCTGGCTTCCAGTCGGTGAACGAACTCCTGCAATTCTCCCTTGTTTTCCTCCTAGAATAGTGGCTCCCATCTTGTAAGCATTCTTGCAATACGAAGCAGTACAGCTTTCATTCCCATCCACACTTTCCCCTGAAAACAAATTTCGTTTCTTAGCTTCCAAATTGACCATAAAACAGCAGCAGCAATTGCATTGTTAACAATATTCCTCTTTTGGGCAACCCAAAGCCTCCCTATTGACTCAAAGTCAGCACCAATATTCAAACCTGTAAGCTCATTCACTATGGACCAAATATGATTAGCCACAAAGCCTTGAAAGAATAAATGAACAATGGATTCACTCTCAGCACATAATAGACATGAAGGATCAGAAACTGGTCTTCTCTTAGCTAAGTTATCTCTTGTCGAGCCTATTATTAGCTAGCAACCAAAGAAAGAAGTGTACCCTAGGAGGGATAGTCAATTTCGGATAGAACTCCGACAAACATGGGCACCACTCCTCTCGTGATTAATCACAAAGATACAAGGATCGCATGAGAATATCTCCCATTTGAAGAGTAATTCCACAAAATGTGGTCTTCCTCTTACATTAGTGTTATGGCTTCCATAGTGGACACAAGTTCTTCCCGAGATTCATATCTCCGCAGAAAACGCCCTTCTAAAGGTTAGCATTAAGTTTGTGCCATCCCACACTTCAAATATGGTTTTCCCTTGTTGTTCATTAATCATGTACAGAGAGGCAAAAAGATGGTTGCCAAACTAATGTTTCCCAACCACACATCTTCCCAAAACCTGATTTTTTTGCCATTGCCCACAATCCACTTGATCCCCACCGTAGCTGCCTTCATCGCCCAAATTATACCTTTCCAAAAAGGAGAGGCCTCTAGATCTGAAACAAAGACAATAAATTTGGCTTTTCGGTCTTATACTTATAGTCTATTATGTCCTTCCGATTCCATTACTATTGAGATGGTACCTAAATATCCAAGCTCCTAAAAGAGAGATATTTAGACTCCTTAAATCTGGAATACCTAAGCCACCTTCCTCTTTTTTCTTAGAGACCACTTGCCAGTTGGCAAGATGGTATTTGTGATGTTCAGCAGTATTGTTCCAGAGGAAGTGACCCATGTGAGAGTTAATCATGTCAATTGCGCATCTAGGGAACTTAATAACAGAAAGGGAAAGGAGGTAAATGGGAATGCTTGCTAAGCAAGCTTTTAGAAGAGTCGATCTTTGCCGCATAAGATAGAAGCCGACCCTCCACCCAGGCCAGTTCTTTTGATGATTTTGTCAACAATAGGCTCGCAAATCTTGTCTCCTAAGCTTACTAAAATGAAGAGGTACCCCAAGGTACTTTATAGGAAAATCACTTTTCTTGCAGCCAGAAAATCCTAGCAAAAGCATTTGTTCCCTCATCATCTAGACCAATTGATAACAAATCACTTTTGTCATAGTTTATTTTCATGCCGTCATTTTTTCAAAGCACACCGTAAGCCACTTGAAAGTACTAGCTTTCTCTAGGTTGTTCTCTAGGAACAAGAGCGTGTCATCAGCATACCGAAGGCTAATAATGCCTCCCCGCCTAACCCGAGTAAGCAAACCCAAGAATAAGATCTAATTGAGTCGCTTTCATAAGCATCCTCGTGAATACATCGGCTACCAGGTTGAAGAGCAAGGGGTGACAAGGGGGTCCCCTTGTCTCAAACCCTTTCCCGGTTTGAAGAATTTGCTATTCTCATCATTCATCCTAATGCACAAAGAACCCCCTCTCACACCACCTGCCTAATCCAATTAATCCATTTTCCACCAAAACCCCTAGATCTCAACATCTCCTCAAGGAAATGCCAACTAACTCTCAAGTCATAAGCTTTCTCGTAATCTAGCTTTAGCATAACACCTTTATCTTTTTTTTTCCTATGCACCTCATGAATTAATTCATGGGCAGCCACTACACTTTCTAAAATATATCTCCCTCTAATGAAGGCTGTTTGATTAGGGGCTATCGGCCTATTGGCCACCCCCACCAATCTATTATTCAACATCTTTGCAAAAACCTTGAAGCTACGGTTTAACAGGGCTTATTGGTCTATATTTTTTCAGATTTTTTGCATCGGGTTCCTTTGGGATCAAAGTAATCATGCCATAGTTGATTCTTTCCAAATTTAGGGACCCTTTATCAAAACTATTTACTAATTGCGATGGGTCATCCTTAATGATGTCCCAAAATTTCGATAGAAAAAGGAAAGGGAGGCCATCAGGGCCGTGCACCATCGGCATAGGAGCCAAAACTGCTTCCTTAACTTTTTTTTCGTGAGAACTCAGCTTGTAAAAGCTCATTCTCCAAGTCTGTAACTTTTTCCTCCTCATCCCAAAAATGGTCATCTAAATTGATACCATTACCTTCCTCATGCCCAAACAGGCACTTATAAAAATCTACCGTGCATGTTCTAACATTTTTTTTCATTATCTTCTACCCATCCCTCATTGGTCTCCAACCCCTCAATCCTCTTCTTCCTATTTCTCTCGATTGGCTCTTTGCTTGAAAATAAGCAAGTATTTCTATCACCCTCAAGGATGTTCCTATCTCTAGATCTCTGTTTTGCTTTAATCTCTTCCAGCCTCCAAATTGCCTCCAGTTGAGCAGTTATGTCCTTCATTCTTTCCTTCTCTGCTTGCTCTAATACTCTATGCTCTTGTATGATATCTAACCTATCAAACTCCTTAAGGAGTTCTGCCTTTTCTTTTCTAATACTAGCATTAATGTTCCAGGCCCATCCTTTTGTTTTTTTCCTAATGAGTCTTGTTTTAAACTGCCAGATATCCATAGGTTCCAAAAAAGCACAAGGAGTTGACCAAATATTTTGGACCAGCTCCCTGAAGCCAGGTTGCTCAAGCCACCATTTTTCAAACCTATACAGACTAGGTTTCTTAGGAATCTTGTGTCCCAGATTTAGGATTAGAGGGACATGGTCACTCACTCCCCTGGCCCTAGTGGACACTGTGGCAAGAGGGAACTTCTGTTCAAAATTAATGGTACAGAAGATTTTATCTAAGGCAGCCATAATTGGCTCCTGTTGGTTATTGGTCCAAGTGTAGGCTCTAGTAGAGTTTTTTAACTCTATTAGTCCCCACTTACTGATAACCTCCTGTAAAGCATCAGCCCACTTCTGATTGATCTGACCATTATTTTTCTCTGCTGAGTTTAAGATAATATTGTAATCTCCTCCTAATACTGTTGGTCCATCCCAGTTAGCCAGGAGGTTCTCCAATTCTGAAATAAAATCAGCTTTTCCCTCCTCATATGGCGACCCATAAACACAAATGAGCCTCCAAACTAGCTTGTCGTGGTTGTTTCTCACAATACCAGCCACACTATATTTGCCTATTTTCCATGCAATGGACTCAAACTTCCTACTGTCTACTCCCACCAGGACACCACCAGCAGTGCCACAAGCAGGAAGGAACTCCCAATGGAAATCCTTATGTATATAACTTAAGAAAGAATTTTCAAAAGATTATTTCTTAGTTTCTTGAAAAGCCTACAAAATCTAGCTTATTCTCATTCACAAAATCAGTAACGCATTGCAATCTTCCTTCTTTGTTCAAACCTCTAATATTCCAAAAGGCTCCTATCATTTTAAACTATTGGGTTGTTTTTGGTCTAGGCCTTTAGAGGCTATTTGGACCCAAGACTGGTTAACCAGCTTTTGTTTATCCTCACTAGGGATATTAATGGTTCCCTTGACAATATTATCCTCAGAAATATCAAACTCCCTCAAAGGAGTATCGAGTGATGTTTTTTTTTCCCATTGCGTACTAAAAGAAAATAGATGTTATCTTTACCTCCATGGTCTAGCTAGCTCTCGGTAGCCGCAAAAGTTTGTGTTTGATCCATCGATTAGGATCTCCGATTCTCCGTTATCCGTGACAGAATTTTAATTTATTTTTATTGGTTTTAAATATTTTTTGCATCACATGGTATAGCATGTAGTGTGTTATATATACTACAGTATGTGTATTATTTTTGTATCGTGGACATTTGTGTGCTGCATGCACTCCGGGAGCCAAGCCAACAAGCCAAACCATGCATGTCACTTTCCGCGTGTACCACATTGGATAACCGAATATTTTTGCTATATGTGCAGCCAAGTGGTGATGAGGTAAAGGCAAAATTAAAGCTGGACCTGAGAGCGGCACTGTGGAGAAGTCGTCCCCGCGCCCACGCGTGCCTGCACAGCACACTAGCGAGCAGGGGCTTGGGCATCACATGGACATGGGGCAGGCACTGGCAGAGCGAGCGCACTGGTGCGCGTGCGCGTGGTGGCAGCGATCGAACAAGCAAAAAGAGCAGAGGCAGGCCGTCGTCGTCTTTCTCTGCGAAAGCAACGAGCCCCCAGACCCCGGCGTGCATGCAGCCAGCGGGGGGTTACGTTCAACGGGCCACCGGGAAAGACAAATTCCTTGCTCGATCTTGTTGGCCGGCCGAACGACGACGTGTACTGACTGCGAGAGCGACGGAGCCGCATTCCTTTCTTCCATCCATGCACGTCCCCCGCGTATCCATGCGAGAATAGTGGAAACCGATGGACCTTTGCCGACGGCCACGCTGGATGGATGCTCCGTCTGCCGTTGCATTGCATGCACTCCGTACTACATGGCTGTGGCTGGCAACGTGAGGTGTCGCCGTCCGTGTCCACCCCCTGGTACCGGACCGCTGCCACGCACGGCAAAGGGTATGTGTCGTTGACGGACGGACACACCATGACACGCGGTGCGAGCCGAGAATGATGGGCTGTGTTAGCCCACGGGCTACGGCCCAAGCCGAGTCAGTCGGGCCTTTCCTTCTGCAGACGGCCGGACTAGGCCGGCCTTTTCGCTCTCGCTCTCACTATCACTCTTTCCTTGCGAGTTGCCACTCTCTCCGTTTTCCATGGTGTTCGTCCGCGCCGCGCCTGTGCCAACTGCCAAAGCCGTTGCTCATCTCGGACACTCGGTCGGATGTGCGATCCATAGTACTACGTGTCATGACATGCCATCCTCCTTCCTATTCGTCCCATTCCATGACCCCGGCCGCGCCTGTACCTTACACTTGCGTTGCGTCCCGGCCATATCACGGCGACAGCAGTGCATGCGTGTACCGGCCGTCTCTTTTTTCGCTGCCTCAGCCCCCAACACTTGAGCCGATTGAGACCAGAGAGAGAGAATGCATCATCTGCTGGCTGACTCCTCCTAGTCCTACTCCTACTCCTACCTGCCTAGAGCAACTCCAGTCGGCCCCCTGGAAAATGAGCTCCTATTTTTAATTTAGAAGTCAACATGTAAAATTTGAGGTCCCAAATTTAATCTCAACTCCAATAGATTTCTCAGATCAAAGCCCCCAAACATGGACCACCACCGCCTCCTCCTCCTGCTCACACCCGGACGGCGACCCCGCCCGCCAAGTACTCCACCAAGTCCCACGCCTTGCGCTCCGGACGCCGCGGCGCAGGGCGAGGCTGCGCGACGCGCCGACGCCGCGGTTGGCCCGAGCCGATCATGGACCGGTCGGTGAACCTGGACCACGTCCCGGACGACCTTGCCGAGAGGGCCCCGTCGTGCCGCGTGAACGCCTCCCTCGCCCGTCGTCGCGAGGAGATGACCACGGCCATGGTGAGTAGCCCGAGGTCGAGGCGCGCATGACGGGGACGTGCACGCGGCGAGATGGCGACCAAGGCCGGGCGCGACGTGACCCCCGGTGGCCGGGCGCGGGTAGGGAAGATGAAGAGGTGTCGCGTCGGCTTCGTCGGGGCGCGGGGGCCGCTGCGCCAAACCAGGAGGACGCCAGCGGATCCGAAGCGGTTCTTGGGCAACATGAAGACAGCGGCACCCATCGTCGGGCTGTCGAGGGTTTTTCGGTCACCGCCGGGCGGTCATGTGCCCCAAGAAGGCCAAAGACGGGCGCGGCGCGCTGGTCCTGGTGGGACTCACAGTGGACGGGCCGACCTGCAACAGCCACCGCGGCGCCGCCACGACGGATTTTTGAAAACTTTGACTTCCGGGAAGGCGAGAATGATATCTATTTTGATATGGAGGGAGACGTGCGTGGCATACATCCTCTCTTATTTGTGTTTCAGTTTACTGGCCCCCACAGCCCGTGGGCCCGGCTAATGCAATGCAAGCTCCCTCCCATTTGCTCAGTGCGTGGTCTCTCATGGATGTAGCAAATTAAAAGCACGACGACCGTTGGCTAATCAGTGGTAAGTAAGTGGCAACCCATCCAATAAGCACCGTACCGAACGAATCTCTGCGTTCCGGCCATGCAAATTGGATGGTTGAGATGGCTGACTGCAGAGACAAAGTCGTTTTTGGCTGACTTGAGAGGATCTCGTTCCATATATTACATACACACAAGTCCGATCCGCGCGTACGGCGTTTTGACCTCTGCGACGCCGGCGACGGCCGGACGGCGGTGCACACACGCAGACAAACGTACTAAAGCAGCTCCACATCTCTGGTTTGTGCATGCCGACGCGACGCGGGGAATTAAAGATCGTCGAGATCCAGGCCAGTACGATGTTTTTTTTGACCTCTGTGACGACGGCCGGGCCGGGCGGTGGTGGACACAAAGACAAACATATCATATCGCTCTCCGATCGGTCCGGTTGTGCGTACCAACGACGCGGGCAAGATCTCGTCGATGATATATCGCACAACATCACGACCATGCATGTGCTTTGTCGTCCTGGAAATGCATGCGGCCGGAAGACATTTCATGGAAACGTACATCGCCACTCGACTGGATATATCGATCTGCCACAGCTGCTTCGTCGCCCGGCACTTGATGTCAACTTGCCAATATTTCAGGCGACTACTAGCTTTGTTGACTTATTTCGAGTTAGCTAGAGTAGCTAGGTTGTAGATTATACAAATGCATGTGTAGTTCAGCATCCACTGACACCGTTCTTTAATTTTAATCTAGGAACACACAGTTTATATTCGCCAACAATGGATGCCACTACCTTGGTGTGTCGTCGTATCGACCCATCTTTCGGTGGTCAAATTACTATGTTTAGTAGTAGTAGTAGTAATACGCTTCCAATGCGTGCGTACGTCACACTGTGACACTCCAATTACAGCAAAGTACATATTATTGTTCGCAGTCGCAGACGAATTGAAACAAGGTCAAGAGGCAGCACGTTGAATGAAAGGCCCTGGCCGTGTCCACGTGGTGCTAACGGTGCGTGCAAATGGCGTCACGGACGACCGGCGCCGCCGGTGGTGGATTCATGACACTGGACCTATGTCCTATAACCCTAAAGGTATCGCGTATAGGAGTAGTATACTGTATACATACCCCGGGCCCCGGCCGGCCACTCGGTCAGGCGGCAGGTCATGCTAGCTAGTAGCTCTCGTACAGTACGTCGTACGTACGCCGTAGCCCCTGGTTTTGCTCGCTTTGCACCGGCGGGGCAAAGTCGCCGACCGACCAATGCCGCAGCCTTGTCGAGCAACAAGTGTGCACCCTGACCCTGTCCCTGTTCTAGCTATAAAGCCCATGCATCACCAGCTCTGCTTTGCTCATCGATCGGTCCAGCGGCGATCGACACGATCCAATCAAATCCAATGATGTCGCCGGCGCGCTCGATGCCCGCTCGCCTGGCGACGCTGGCCGTCGCCTTATTGGTCCTCCTGCCGTCGTGGCTGGAGGACGCCGAGGGGGCGCCGTGGTTCTGGCCCCCGATCAGCGGCGATGACCCGTACTGTTTGACATGGCGCGTGATGGTGGAGGCGAACAACGCCAAGGGTGGCGCACGGTGCCGGCGCCGTGCGTGGGCTACGTCCGCGTGTACATGGCGTGGGGCCAGTTCCACCGGGACGTGGGCGCCGTCGCGGAGCAGGCGGCCGCCTACGCCGCCCAGATCGCTCTGCCTCCCGCCGGCGCCGGTGGTGATGGCCTCGACGCCTGGGTGCTCGACGTCGACGACACCTGCCTGTCTAACCAGCCCTACTACCAAGTGAAGCAGTTCGGGTACGTACGTGCGTATGTATGATCGATCGAGGACGTGCAATGCATGCGTCGTCTGGCGCCCTGGCTGACACCACGAGCATGTATGTATGTACACGTACGTACAGGGCGTATGATCCGGTGGGTTTCAGGGCGTGGGCGAGCAAGGCGCTCTGCCCGGGGATACCCGCTTTGCAATGGCTGTTCCAGACGCTGAAAAGCAGAGGATTCAGGGTGTTCCTGGTGACCGGGAGGGATGAAGAGGCCCTGGGCTCCTGCACCGCCGCCAACCTCGCCGCCGCCGGCTTCTCGGGCTACGACCGCCTCATCATGAGGTACGCCGCGGCCGTAGCTCTCTCTCTCTCTCGAATCCATCAAAAAATCATCACACATAGCTGGGCCGGCCCATGACCCTGACATATGGAATCGCAGAGGCGCTTTGTACCGTGGGCAGAGCTCGGTTTTGTTCAAGTCGGCGGTTCGGAGGCAGCTGGTGGAGGAGGGGTACCGGATCCGCGGCAACGTGGGCGACCAGTGGAGCGACCTGCAGGGCGACTGCACCGGGGACCGCGTCTTCAAGGTGCCCAACCCCATGTACTTCGTCCCGTGATCAATCCCATGTCACCGGTTCAGAGCCGCCGATCGAGCTACAGTAGCTGCTTGCATTATTGGTGCTTGCTTTCAGTTGGATGTATTATTTGTTCAGACATGCATAGTATATGCAGACAAAACAAAACCGGGAAGAAAACAACCCGGCAAATGAGATTGGAAAGGCGTTTGGATGGACGCTTCTGAGTAATCATATCGCTCTGTCAAAAAAGAATGAAAATGCGATTATTAAAAAGCGACGTACAAAACGTTTTCTTTGTGGAACTAAACCGAACCGACCGTGGAGTAGTGTTTGTAGGACGATGATTCCTTTGTCCGGTAGCGATGGAGCTGGGAACGAGACATGCTTACGTGCGCGTAGCTTTCCTCCTCACATGCTCGATGATCCATCTGCTGCCGGAAGCCAGGATCAGCAAGGATTTGATTTGATCTCGCTGATGCGACGCGACGGCAGCTAATCCCCGGCGGGCCTCGCTTTCCGGCCGGCCTGCTCCTGATATTTCACACGGAGGCTGGACCCTGGACCCCAGCCATGGGGCCCCGCGCCACTACAGGGGAATATGTGAGCGTTGGCGTTGGTGGCGACTGGTCACGGCGACGTCTGTTCCGGGGCTCAAGCCATGGCAGGGCAGGCGCCCAATCCTTCAATTCCTTCTCCCCACAGCCAGCCCCACTCATCCATCCGTGCATATATCGGTGTCTGCCAACTGCCAACCCAACGCCACCCAGGCCACCGCGCACGCCGCATACATACCCTCCTGGGCCGGCGAGATGGAGGTAGTGGCGGTGACGGCGACGGCGGCGGCGGCGGCCGTCCTGTGCTGCGCGGTGGCGCTCTACCTGTACCGAGCGCTGTGGCTGGCGCCCGAGCGGGTGCGCGCCGCGCTTCGTGCGCAGGGCGTCGCGGGGCCGCGCCCCTCCTTCCCCTACGGCAACCGCGCCGACATGAGGCGGGCGGCGGTGCCGGGAACGGGGACGGGGACGACGCAGCAGCGCGCTGGCAATGGCATCGGCATCGGCATCGTGCACGACTACCGGCAGGCGCTCTTCCCCACTACGAGAGGTGGAGGAAGGAGTACGGTACGTACCATCCCATCGCACAAGCACCACATGCATATCGCTCGTCCGTTCTTGCATATCTCTGCTGGGTGATCAGCTGTTACTGTCACTACTCTGCTCGTTATCACTATTCCCTTCATGCAAAATTGCAATGATCTTCTTCTCTTATTATAGGTCATCAACTTCCCCACATCTTTTAACCATTTGTGTTCTGCATAGAGAGAGAATATATGTATATTAGATACACTGCGCGATGATAGCGCACACGATGATACAACTTTTAACCATTCTTTAAGGGAGCTTTTAACCATTCTTTTTTGGAAAAATGATATACATTAGGTGCACTGTCATAGCGCGCTATGCATGAACAACGAAACTATACAGAGCAACGATGATTTTTTTTTTTTTTTTTTTGACATCAGAGCAACGATGAGTTGTTTTTCTCTCTCTTTTTTTTGAGGGAATCAAATGAAGTAGAACTCTAGAAGCAGATAAAGTCACTATTTCTTTTATTCATCAACTCGCAAATAAAGCCATTGTATCTTGGCAACATATCAGATACAAATCAATTCTCCGTGCAACCATGCAAACTTCTAATCTGGATTATAGGATGCCGATCCAAGAGTTATGTAATTTTATAATTAACCCGCTCTAATCACACTTTTGCAAATCCTCTTCCACCTCCCTAGTGGTTATCACCTTGTATCTTTTATGACTTCTCCACACAGTGTGCCAAAGAACGAAAGCCATACAGAACAAGCGGGGTATAATCAAGCGACACTTTAGGATAGAGCTAGGGAGGTAGCAAATGTAAACTTTTAAGGATCTTTCTCATCACTTGTCTTAATGGTTGTTAGGGGCGCGGAGCTACGTTGTGAACCGCACCCACAAAAATTTGAATAACAATCCCGAAACAAGTTTTCATCATGGTTACAAATTATTTTTTCACACCTACAAGAGAAAGGTACCTCCTCCAACCTACTCTAGCTTAGCCACTAATGCCTGTGTAAGTTTGATTGTTGAGACGAGGCAACCCGGTAAATAGGATGATGTCATTATCAATTTAAATATATTACTATTTGTCATAAAATAACTACACATCTTACCCATGGAGCTTAAATTTGACTAAAAATATATGTATAATTTATTTATTATAATATTTATAGTGTGGTAAGTATTATTACTCCCTCCGTTCAAAATTATAATTCACTTTTGGCTTTTCTAGATACATTATTTTTGCTATGTATCTATGTCTATATGTATAGCAAAAAGAAATACATCTAGAAAAGCTAAAAAACGATCTACATTTGGAGCAGAGGAAGTATTAGATTAACTGTGAAATGATTGTATTGCTATATTATTAATATTTAAATATATTTTTATAACTAATAATATACTATGTGATAACAATATTGATACTAGTTTTACATCTAGTTTAAAGAGACTTGACTATCGTCGAAACAGGAATGTATACCAGGCAACTTGATCTGCAGTAGCAGCATGAAAGAAGAAACACAATAATTGAACAGTGAGCGTGGTGGGAACCATATATTCTCCCTATACCATCTAGAGATTATGGATAGGTATATGCTTCAAGCGAAATGACAATCTGGTCCAAAACAAACTAGTGAAAACAATAATTGAGCTGCTAGCACGCGCTTTTCCTAAAACAAAACAAAATATATATAATGCTATAATGCGCGAACAATATCGCTAGGACGATCGATCGGTTAAACTTGTTCCCTCCTTTTTCTCTTTTGATTGACCAGACGGCCGGCTGGAGTAGTGTGTCATATACTCAAAGCGATCGATATGATCGAGCTTTTTCTGAAAACCAATCAATGGCGTGTCGTCTATTCGTACAAAAAAGAGATGAATAATAATAAAAAAAAAAAGACAGAAATGAAATGGTAGCCAGCGCTTTGGCTTTCTTTTCAATCAGAATCCCCTCTTTTTGGCCGTCTTTTTGAGCGAGACGACAAACGCAAATAATGCGACAGTATGTACGCGCAATGCTATGCAGAGAAAGATATGATAATGTGTTGAGGTAGCTAGCTGTTCGGTTCATTCCCATGTCCATAGGACAGTTTTATCACCAGACAAATAGGGCACTTTTCAGGATTCCTGTTTTTGTTGTTGATATTTTTCAGGAATCCATTGAGACGATTATTAGTCAACGCCTGTCATCTGAGTTATATTCTGGCTTAGTTCGTTCTAAATGAAACTTGTTTTAATGTTGAGCAAATTTATGAGAGAAAATTTTGAAACTAGGGGTTGCCCTCACAACTTGGCCCTGTCCAATGTGAATGTACTATAGTTGACGAATGCACTGGCCGGCCATCAGCAGCACTGCAGCAGCAGCAGCTCGGTGGGTTGCATGCACTGGCCGTGGATCACCGTCCTATAGCCAGTAGCCGTCATGGTCACGGTCATGGCGGGCTTGCCTCTGCTGGGACGGATGGTACAGAGATTTGATCTGATCCATCCGGCGATCCGATCCGACGATCCGTCGCCTTCCGACGCCCACCACAAGCGAAGCGACACGGTGGGTGCTGCCTGTCCGGCAGCGCCTCTCGATTGTCCTCCTCCGTCCTCGCCGTCGATGAGTCCACTTCTCGCGCCCTTGGACTCATCTGATCTCCTCTCCTCTCCTTTGTCGCATTGCCAAAAGCAGCACGTACTCCGTGCCTGAGTGGAGTACAGTCAGTATCGTTTGTCCGGCCCCGCCGTCTCAGCTACTCCCTCTGTCCTACGTTTTTTCAAATCATAAAATTTAATCAATATTCAAATATCTTCATTGATAAAATAAGTCGCAAAATAAATTATATTTGTGTAAAAATTTGAATAAGGCCGGCAATACAATCCGGGCGACAACTGGTGTTCAGAAGGCCACGCAACCAAATTCCGGCATATCAACTGCCACATCAAGCGCAATCCACGATCATGTTCTAGTATCGTCTTGTGTTTCCAAAGCGTGCATGCATTAGCGACCAATTAAGTGAAATGATGGTTTACTGCACGCTAATAACGCCTCAATTGATCGTGTCGTGTGCGTACGTGCAGGCCCGATCTTCAGCTACTCGATCGGCAGCATGGTGTTCCTGCACGCCAGCCGGGCGGACGTGGTCCGTGACCTGGGCCTCTGCGTGTCGTCGCTGGACCTCGGCAAGAGCTCCTACATGAAGGTGACGCACCGGCCGCTCTTCGGCGACGGCATCCTCAAGTCGAGCGGCGAGGCCTGGGCGCACCAGCGGAGGCTCATCGCGCCCGAGTTCTTCCCGGACAAGGTCAAGGGCATGGTGGACCTCATGGTCGGCTCGGCCACGGCGCTGGTGGCGTCGTGGGAGGACAGGATTAGCAGGATCGGCGGTGGTGGTGGCGCCGAGCTGGAGCTCAAGATCGACGACGACATCAGGGCCTACTCCGCCGACGTCATCTCCAGGACGTGCTTTGGCAGCAGCTACGTCAAGGGAAAGAGGATCTTCGCCGTGATCAGGGAGCTTCAGAAGACGGTGTCCAAGCCCAACCTGCTGGCCGAGATGACCGGCCTCAGCTTCCTCCCGACGAGGAGCAGCAGGGGAGGCGTGGAGGCTCAACAGGGTCGTGCGGGACCTGGTGCTGGACGTCGTACGGGAGAGCGAGGACGACGACAGGAACCTGCTCAACGCGATGCTACGCAGCGCCGCGGCGTCGTCCGCGGCGGCGGCGGCGACCGCGTTGCGGCGGTGGAGGAGTTCGTCGTTGACAACTGCAAGAACATCTACTTCGCCGGGTACGAGACCACGGCGGTGACCGCGTCCTGGTGCATGATGCTCCTGGCGCTGCACCCGGAGTGGCAGGATCGGGTGCGCGACGAGGCGCGGCAGGCGTGCGCCGGCGCCGCGCCGGACTTCGCGTCCCTGCACAAGATGAAGAAGGTCATTAATTCACATACGCACGCACGCAGCACACTACCCTAGGTAGCAGCTAAATAAGAACGACGTGCTCTCATTCATCGCCTGACGACCGTACCGGCCGATGGTGCTGTTGCTGTTGCAGCTGACGATGGTGATCCAGGAGACGCTGCGGCTGTACCCGGCGGGCGCGGTGGTGTCGAGGCAGGCGCTCCGCGACGTCACCCTCGGCGGCGTGCGCGTGCCGGCGGGCGTCAGCATCTACGTGCCGGTCTCGACGGTGCACCTGGACCCGGAGCTGTGGGGCGCCGACGCGGGGAGTTCGACCCGGGGCGGTTCGCGGACGACGCGCGGGCGCACCACCAGCGGCAGCCGCACGCGTACCTCCCCTTCGGCGCCGGCGCGCGCACCTGCCTTGGCCAGGCCTTCGCCATGGCCGAGCTCAAGGTCCTGCTGTCGCTCGTGCTGTCCAGGTTCCAGATCAGCCTGTCGCCGGCCTACGTGCACTCGCCGGCGCTCAGGCTCATCGTGGAGCCGGAACACGGCGTGCGGCTCGTGCTCAGGAACGTGGATCGGCCCAGCTGCTAGCTAGCTGGGCCTAATGCCGCTCGCTGGTCGTGTTGCTTCGTCTTCCACGGTGGGCCTGGCTGAAACTTTCGGCCCAATCGTTAATAATCTGGGGTCACGGCGATGGCATTGTACAGATTGGAGGACAGGAGGATAGATGTATGTAGGGGATATTCAGGCCGCCGGTGTCTAATTCTGTCATTCGGATTGTGTTTTACAAATCAACGTGGCACACGCATGCTCAGTTTTGCAACTTCAGCAAGCATATTCTAGCATATTCATATTCTATCTTGATCAGCACTTTCTTCTGTCTGCTAAAGCCTAAAAGTACCTGTAATCAGGGATGACTAGAATAAGTGTTGAAGAGAGCCAGAAGACCGTGTGGTCATAATGTCATGACCTGCACGCACTTATTAGGTGAAGATTGTCGCCGTGTCATAATGTCATGATCTGGACTTATATAGTACGAAAGCATCATTCCTAATTCACGAGGACAATGATAGAGACTTTGTGAGTGAGCTACAATAGTAAAAGCAAAGCTGCTGCTCCCACAGCCATCGCGGGTTCTGCGGACATTGTTCCATATATATGCAGATCGACCTCTTCAGGTAGGAGTCCAGAAGGGTTTTCCTATTCGTTTCTCATAAAATGACTCTGCAAATCCTGTCTGCAGTACCGGTGAAACATGGGCGTGTTTGGTTGCCTGCATACGCCACGGCCAGGCTCTACAGATGCAGCAGTGTTTGGTTCCCTGGTTGGAGGTCGTGGCCTGTATCATGCGGTGCAAGATTCCCTTCGGAGCCAGGCTGAACTCATACGTCCAAAATGGTCGTTTCTACACGGCCAGGCTCGCGCGAGCACAAACAGCATGCAAATGGGCATGTCAGTGAGACAACCGATGCATGCGTGCAGCTAACCAAACGAAGTCGCCGAACAGCCAGGCTCTGTTACTACCGTAACCAAACGCCACCATGGTGCATGCGCGCGGCCTGGTTGCCTATAGCCCTGGCTGTCTTGATAGAACCTGGTTCATCTCAAGTGAACCAAACGCGCCCGAAACTTCAGTAAACGTTCAGATCTTCAGGGGCTTCCTCGAGCCAGTGTTTTATAAGCATTTTGGAACATTTGGTTGAAGAAGGAAACACGCTAATTTGTGCCCAAACTGATCAGACTTCCACGGTTCCACTAGACTTTTTTATGACTTGTCCATTCAGATTCAGTACAGACTTGTCCATTCAGATTCAGTACAGCTTTCTTCAGAGTCGGAACTTGAGATTTTCCAGTGACCCAGGATTCGTCGCAGTCCATATCCAAGAAACGCATAAAAGTTGGCTTCAAAGACTGTTTATGTAGTATGCATCCACTCCTTGATATTCTCAAGAAAAATGCTTCCTGATCCCAAATCTCCGATACCTGAAACTTACCTGACATAGAGTAGTAGCTAATAAGATAAACTTAACGCTGATGGCTATTCGTTATGGGCAGGTCATCGCCTAACTACGTTGGGTACGAAAAGAATCTACTATGGCGACAGATGCCTCCATTCATCTCAAACCACTTTCAGAGCTGAAAAAGGTTCACCATTCTGTTGCAGAAAGATGGGGAGCTTGGAGAGGCCAAATTGAACAGGGATCGGACGACCTTGAGGAAAAGGTAAAGTAGCAATTACAAACTCGAGCAGGTTTCCTGGTGTTCGGCAGAGATTCGTTAAGAAAATTGACACTTTTCGCGTGGACAGAAGTTAGGAAGAGACTCATAATTGAGAGACATCGATCCCAGCGGGTAGTTGTCGTGGTCGTTGATCAGTAGTCTGAGACGATTGATTGGATAGCGACTGAAATATGGCCACATTGATGAGTACCAAAACTGAGCACTTCACGTGAAAATGTGGCAATTCGGAGTATGCATTTGGGTGTAAAATTTAGCTTTAGATTTTTGTTTCTACGATATTAAAAGATGGCGAAGAGCTCTACAAGACTGTATACATCGCGCTCGTTGATATTAAAATTAATGTGGCAAGTCTAGGTGACTTCACTCTCTCGTTTCTAACCTTGCCCATTCTTAGCAAACATTACTTTGGTGATCTGGGCGATTTTGGTGATGAGCTATGTTATGTGATTAAACACTGACCAACTTGCTCTAAATTTAGCTAGCCAAGTTGATTACACATGCCCCATTTCAAATCGTTTTCATCATCTTATAAAATGCCAACCAGTTGTCGGAGAGCTTGTAAAGAAAGGAGACCATACTGAACAATGACCAGCCCCGGATGACCTCGAGAGAAGAGAAGGGCGTCAGTCAACGATTATGAACTCGACCCAGTTGCCCGGTGTCCTCGCATGTGGCTGGCCTGTGCTCTAGCTTCTTTATTCACTCGTTTCCTCAGCTGCCCAAGCACGGGCAGAAATGCGACGAAATTGCCTTGCATATGTCGACGAAATTGCAACTGAGACTTGCATATGTTGCTCTGGTCCATCGGCGCCCAGCACATCACGTGAAAAAACTGTCGATCGATCTGCTCTAGTACCAATTACGCTTGCGCCTGCGTTGCCAGCTGCCTGATTCCGATCGAAACGAGAAGAGAAGCATTCGCAGTGATGGCAGCGTGGTCATGGATTGGAAAGACGGACGCTTTGATCTCTCGGCGAGAGGAAGATGATGCCTCCTCACCTAACCCCGGGCCAGCTTGAGATAGATGCCTGCTGGACCGGGCCTAGCTGCGACGAAACACAGTACAAATCCAACAGTGGCTTGGATTTGACTCGCGCGTTCGTCTGCATGCATTGCAATAATGCATCATGCATGGAAGTATGTTTGGTTTGGTAGGCGATCAATTTCATTTTCATTTCCCGGCAGCCAACACAACACACGGGCAATTGTTGGGTCCGCGTCCCCCGGACGCGCTCCTCCCTTCCCCCTTGCTGGCCTGCTATAAACAGGGAGGGCAGCGCTGTCCTCGCTCTCCGCGTCGTCGTCCCTTCCTCCGAAATAAAAGAAGCGATTTTGACACCACACACACAAAAAAAGAAGAAGGAACAACGAGAGGGAGGGCAGCCACAGGCACAGGCAGCTCGATGGACTCGAACCAGGGCGTGGTGGTGAAGCCGGGGCTGGCCAAGGGGACGCCGTCGGCGTCGTTCCGGCTCCGCAACGGGAGCCTGAACGCGGTGCGCCTCCGCCGCGTGTTCGACCTGTTCGACCGCAACGGGGACGGCGAGATCACGGTGGACGAGCTGGCGCAGGCGCTGGACGCGCTGGGCCTGGACGCCGACCGCGCCGGCCTGGCCGCCACCGTCGGCGCCTACGTGCCCGACGGCGCCGCGGGCCTCCGCTTCGAGGACTTCGACAAGCTCCACCACGCGCTCGGGGACGCCTTCTTCGGCGCGCTCGCGGACCAGCAGGAAGACGCACCCGGGGAGGGCAGCAAGGAGGACGAGATGGAGATGCGGGAGGCGTTCAAGGTCTTCGACGTCGACGGCGACGGCTTCATCTCCGCCGCCGAGCTGCAGGAGGTGCTCAAGAAGCTCGGGCTCCCCGAGGCCAGCAGCATGGCCAACGTCCGGGAGATGATCTGCAACGTCGACCGGGACAGTGACGGACGCGTCGACTTCGGCGAGTTCAAGTGCATGATGCAGGGGATCACCGTCTGGGGCGCCTGATCTCATCGTCGTCCTTTCTACTTTATACTAAGTGTGTCAAGGAAGGGCAAATTAACCAGATCGAGCTCCTGAAAACGGACCGGACATGGTGGTGAAGAGATGGCAAGATGATGGGTGGTAGTAGGTTAATTTCCTAATTAATTGTTCTTCTGTCGAGACAGTGCTGCGACTGCGACCTTATTCTTGTCTTAGTAGTTGGCCTCTCATCCTTGTCTCGTCGCCTTGATGCGTCTCTAATTGTATAGTTGTGTGTGCTGGTGTTTGATTTTTGTCGTCCTTCACTTTGTGGTCTACTAGTGCTGATGGGAATGCCCTGTCCTGTGTGTCTGACTGTCATATAACCATGGCATGGCATGGCATTACTGAATATTAGGCCTCTGCCAGTTGATTAAAATGTACTATCAAGCTCGGTTATTCTGGTCACTGTCTTGGGTTGATGCTCGGCTCCGTTATTCCGCGTTGTGAATCAGTTCTCGACGTTCATGCATGCTCTGTTTTTTTTTTTTTTTTTTTTTTTAAAAAATACTGTATGTATTACTGCATGTCTGCAGTTTCAAGCTACCTTGTTTAAAATTCAGATTACGAACAATATGAAAGCTCCTAGCAAAAGATAAAAGCCATAGATCAGTTTGAAACTTGTCCACCGAGTTAAGTTCTCGACTTGGCACAAGGGTGCTCGAATTTTCTTAAATTTATTTCTAAATTAAACGGTGGTACGCGGTGTCCACGCCGATAGCGAGATGCCAACAAAATCTTTGGTCAGCTTCTACTAGACCATGGGCGTCGTTTCTTCCTTGTAAGCATTGTCGAAAAGCACTTTCTTCTGGTTACATGGGGTTTTCGTGAGAAACTTCGCCTATGTTTGTTTAGTGTCGGTGGACAATGACCCTATAGGGGGTTTTGAGGAGAAACTCGCCTATGTTTGTTTAGTGTGGGTGGACAATGACCCTATAGGTGTCGTCTTGGAGTTCCATGGTTCCTTGGTGGTGGTCAATTTAAGTGAGATGTTTTAACGCTTGTTTAGAGGATGGAAGTTCCGGGGAAGCTCAAGTTGCGAGCTTATTGTCATCTTTAACCTTAGCCTCTCCACGAAGCAGCGATGACAAAAATTCTTAGGAGGGGCTCTAGGTGACTTCATGAGCCATGAGCTTGAAGTAGTCATAATAAAAAAAAAAATCTTAGAGGGGCTCAAGAGACTTCATGGGATTAGCGCCAGGCAGGTGGGCGGCCGAGCCCCCTGCCCCCACCACTAGATTCGCCCTTGTGTGTATAGGTGATGGTGTTTGGAGGTGTCGACGTTTGTTCATTGTTCGGTGTCGGAGGCATTCATCACTTCTATTCTATCGTTAGTTTGGTGATGGCTTACAACTATAACAGACTCTAGTGCTGAGAGGGTGTTGTTGTGTGTTTGTGAGTTATTTAAAGTTAGTGTTTGTGTTTGTGTTTGGGTCGTTTTTGAGGTTTCCTATCGGGTTTTCCTCCATCACGTGGATGTGTGAGGTTTGGGCCCTAGTTTTTCATATGAATCGGATCAATTTCATTTTTCTTAAGTGAATGTATAGTTTAGTATCTCAAATCTAATTAATTATAGATAATAAAAATATCAAATAAGTATTGTTAGATTTATTATGAAAATTTTCTCTTAATAAATTAATAGTATTCACTAGAAATTTGGTCAAACATAAACTAGTTTCGCGAGCAGGTAAACATTGGTCAAATGTAAACTACAGTACACCAACAGCATCGGGTTCTCTCCACCTTTTTTTCCTGGAAAAGAAGATTGCGGAGGAAGTCACCGTGCCTTTTTTTTTTTCAACCTGGTGGGAACTCAACCTGGTGTTTTTTTTTTTTTTGAGAACTACTCAACCCGGTGCCGTTGGTGTGCTGTATTTGCCTTGATTGGACCTGATTGATATCTGGGCCTTGTGTGTTTGTTTTTTTGAGAGAGGAGGGCCTTCTACTTTATATGGACCAAAGTGGATCAAGAACTACAATCAGTTGGGCTACATTTTGTAATGCGCCATGGGCCGGTGGGCATAATATCCAGAAATTCTTTTTGCGAGGAAACCAGACCATCGCCGTTTGTTTTCCCCTAATCCTCTCACGTTGGTAACAACTATTAAGTCAACGCTCCACTCATTGTCTTGTGCTCTAAGCTGACATGGCGTGAAGACGTGGTCTACAACTACAACGTGGGCATGTGACAATCGCCCAACTAAGCCCTGGGCAAAATACCCGATACCCATTACCCGCACCGAAATACCCGAACCCGGACCCGAATTATCCGAACCTAAGGTACCCGATCCCAAATTCGGATAGCGATTTTAATTACCCGAAATTTGTTTAGGTAATTCGGGTAATACATTCCGGTACCCAAACTACCCGAACTACCCAAAGTTTTGCCTTCATCTTTGCATTTATCACTTTTTGTTAGTTGTACACTTGAAATTATCATTTTATTACAATATAATTATCTTGGTTTGAATGAGTGACTATAATATATTATTCTCCACGAATTGTTGTTCAAATTCTACACAAATCGTAATGAAATTATGTTTAAATTGCTAATGAAATTTTGTTTAGCTTGTTATTTTTTATAAATTCGGGTAGATTGGGAATACCCGAACCCAAAACCCGAATTATCGGGTTCCCAAAATTTCGGGTAGTGATTTTTTGGAGATAATATCGGTAGCTTGATTTTCATTACCCGAATTACCCGACCGAAAAAATCGGATAACCCGAATGCCCAGGCTTATCAGCAACGACGCCACAGGTAAAATTACGTGGCAATCGCCTCTACCAAGGATCGGTCCGCCGATGTCACGCGCCAAATGGGGAATTCCCCAAATGAACTCCGTGTTGCGTGCTCAACAGCCTCAACTGCTCAAGAACGACGATGGCTAATCTCAAACAATCCCATATAGCTCCCGCCACGTACACTTGTCACTCGTGACTTGCCTTGCCGACCGCATCGTGATGGGCTTCGCTTTCTGAAAATCTTGATCAGTTTTCCTTTCGAAAAAAAAAAAAAAGAAAAAAAAAGAAAATCTTGATCAGTTTAACTTTAACCCTGTGACGTTTTAGTGCAGGGTTGCAGTGCAAAGAAGCTAAAGTTAACCGTTAACCAAGTGAGAATCCACAGATTGTAGCGGACCAACCACCGGTTTACCCATTTGGAGGCCGACAGACATAACGGTGACGCATTTGGGCGCGCCACGTTTCCCAAATATGTGCAATCACAAGGTTCCATCAAATCATGGCGGAGAGTTCATGGTCATCCGATGATTGTTGATGCGGCCCCACATGTCAGCGAGTGCCGTGCGTCAGCAGCAAAGTCAAGCGGTCTCCCACGATCGCGACCGAAGGCGACGGGCGGGGATCCAACGGTCCAGATGTCTCCCGCACTGTAACCTCCGCCTCTCAGCTCCCTTCCCTTTTCACGAACGAACCCAGTGAACGGGACGGAGTCACAGTAACAGAGAACTCGAGACGCCCGCCCGCACGCACGCAAAATCCAAACCCAAACCCTCGGCGAGGACGCCACCGTGGCGACGGCGGGCAGCGGGCGGATGCGGCGGGGCTGGTCCCCGCCGCGGACCTGGAGCGGCGGGTGATGGCGGCGGTGAAGGCGTCAGAGGCGCGCGGGGACCCGCCGCTGCTGCGGGTGGTGGAGCTGTCCCGCGTCAACGCCGGGGAGGGCGCGGGCGCGGGGCCCATCCCCAGCGCCGACCTCGCCGGGATCCTCGTCTCCAACCTCTGCTTCGCGCACAACTCGCCCTCGCTCTGGAAGCTCCTGGGCCAGGCCGTGGCCTGCCGCCTCCTCTGCCCGCTCCACGTCCTCGCGCTCCTCACCCCCAGGTGCGTGCGTCCTCAGCGTCCCCCCGCGCGTGCTGAAATTGGTGCCCCCGTCTGTGTGCTCTCCGGTCACGTTTCTGTGGGCGTGAGTAACGGACTCATCTAGCGCTGGTTTTGTCACACAGGGTGTTGCCGCAGCGGCGAGCGCAGCCTGAGGCGTACCGGCTGTACCTGGAGCTCCTCAAGTGTCACGTCACGTCGTCGTTGCTGCCTATGGAGGCTGGGCCTAATCGTGACAAGTAAGGCCTCAACTAGGAAATGTGCTACCACTAGGTGTGATGTAGTCATTGCATCTGGTATCTTGTCTTGTGTGAGTATTTTTTTCTACCACTAGGTCTCATTTTAGATCTGTATTGTGCGCAGCATTTTGTAGATTTTCATGACACAAATCAAAGGTAGAAGTATCCCTGGCAAGCTGAATGTTTGAAATTTGAATTGCACCACTCAGTGCCAACATTCCATACACACACTCTTTCTCTAGTTTTCTTTCAGATTTTCCTGTTATGCTCTAAGTTCGATTGATATGAATCTTAAATATTGAATAAAGAGTGTACAATTAAACTGCAGTACACAGCCTTATGACTTATGGGATCAAGCTACATGTTTAAGATTGGGGTTCAATGGTGATTCTCTATGTTAACAATTTTTTTATTTTTGTTTTTTTAAAAGATTTATGCTTGTTATATACTTTACTTATTCCAAGATTGTCATGATATGGGTTTTGCACCCCCAGTAATTTTTTCCCTCTTCATGTTTTCTGATATCATCTTTTCAGTATACTCATACCATCATTAATCACTGTTATAAACTGTAATACACTATTGGAAGTTGCTCATAGGTGACTACTGTACTTCCCAGGATAGGGAAGTCCATTGCTGAAGCTTTGCAACTATCAAAGGTTTATGGATTTTCTGGAACGGAGTTTGGACATGTTGTCATTATGTTTGTGTTGGCTGTTGTCAATAAACTGATTGATAGCATACTCGAGGATTGTGGCTTTCCATCTGTGATGGCGGAGGGACAAGAGAGTGTCTATGGCATTGAAGGGCCACAGCCTATGGACTTAGACGTTAAAAGGGGCTCTACCGAGAACCAAAATGAGCATCGCGAACAGTTACGCCAGAAGAACACTCTCATGGCTTTGGACGTGTTGCATATGATGGCTGCTGATAGAAAGATCCAATCATTTTTGCGCTTGATATTCCTGAACATGTATGTTTTCTCATACCCTTTCTCATGAGATCATCTATGTATTACCCTATGGATAAATTTAGCTTCGACTGGTTGCAACTAAAGGGTGAAATTAGTTACAGAACACTAGCCCAGCATTTCACACACAAGGTACAAGGTGTTTTAAGTGTGCCCACCTTATTAAAATGTTTACCATGAAGATGTTATATCCATGATTTCCCTTTGTCATGCACTCAAGCATTGCACTTCGTAAAAACATGTTGGGCATCATGTATGAAAATATTCTTTACATCTTTTCTGCTGCATATATAGGGATGGTAATAGGCTTAAGAAGTAAATTTTATATAGTAATATATTGTTGAAAGGAAAGATATATTTCTAGAACTTTTTTCCCGGATAGATTAATATTTAGTCCTTTTCGATCTTCGAACAGTTACTTGAATAGCAATCAACTTCTCTGGTTGCTGTCAATAGTATAGTAGTAGGTTTTGTTACCTAAACCCTTCCATCCTTACTTGCCATGACCTTACGCAAAAAACTTTCAAAATGTTCATCCCTACTCGTTTTGTATTACAATTGTGTTAAAGAGGAATTTTTTTTCTAGGTTAGGCCTGAAAAGTTCAGTTCTCTACGCCAGAGGGTTGAGTTCTATTGAAGCACACAAGGTGTCCTTGGAGACTCTACTGCCTTCTGGACACAAGATCAATGACTTGTTAATAAATATCTGGAGAGTTTGCAAAACAGACTATCAACCAAATAACAAATGCATTCTGGGTGTTCTTGGTAATATGGGATCTGGTGGCTCCCTTCTGGGCCAACTTACTGGAGCTGGGAGGCCCGCCTGCTGGATAGTATTTGATATATATGTGGAGAATGCAATTGATGGGAGGCATCTAAGTCTTATATCAGCTATTGAGATTATAAAAGGTAGCCCCTGACTCTCATTTTAGATGACTAAGTCAAGTTTACATGTTGGTCCAACTAATGTAGATGAAAATGATCTGAGTTCTTGCAAGAGTGACGATTTTGTTTCTAAATATTGTGTTCCTTTTATTCAGAAATGACCAAGACAATGCAAGTGTTTAATGAAGCAAGCTGGCAGGAAACATTTAAAGCTCTTTGGATTTCCGCTCTTCGTCTTGTACAACGGGTAAATAGACCTTTCCATGATAACTATGAGTTATAGTATTTACATCCATGTGACTACCTCACTTGCAAAGTGTTATAACTAGGCTAGAGAGCCTCTTGAAGGACCGCTTCCTCATCTAGATGCAAGGTTATGCATGTTGTTAGCTCTTATACCATTATCAGTTGCTGAGATTCTTCAAGAAGAAAGCGATATGCTTGGAGCTGAAGGAAGCAAAATTCTTCCACGAAGACAAGGGCTTATGTTGTCTCTCCAGGATCTGATCCAGTATTCAGGACTTCTTGTACCACCTTCATCAGTGGTGAATGCAGCTAATGCTGCAGCCTCAAAAGCGGCAATATTTAAGGCCAACTATAAGGCTGGGATTGGCAACTCTAGCATGATGGACCAGACTGACTCTTCAATGAAAGCTGGTACTTGTACTCTTCATATCCTACCAATTAGTTAATACTTATCACACAGAAAGAAAGCAGAGACTATTATGTGTGAGACACACATAAGTCCTTTGTTTTATCATTTCAAATTCCCTCTTGAGGGGGTGCTGGGTTTCATCCGCTATGATAACCAATCTTTGTTACCATATCACTTGTTAGATATGCTCGGTGACACTTTTATGTCCTTATTGCTTCAGTATCTGTTGATCATAATAAATGCATTTTTAAACCGTTATCGCCCTATCCTTTTTTTTTCTTACTTTTACTTAACCATTTTCAGCTGGGAACATGCTCCATCTTATTATCGAAGCCTGTATCTCGAGAAAGTTGATTGATACATCTGCTTACTTGTGGCCTGGTTATGTTGTAACATCTGGGACTTCAAAAGATACAGCTTTGCCTCAAGAATCTCCCTGGTTAAACTTTATGAAAGGGTCTCGACTTTCAGGACCCCTTATTGATGCTCTGGTCGCAACTCCTGCTTCAAGGTGTGTAAATTGGTGTATAAATTCTAATGGCCAGTCACGACTGGTTTGCTCTTAAGACTTTTTTAACCAATAATTTACTACTTTAGTGTGCTATATTACATCATTTGCTCTTGTGCAGAATTTGAAATGAGAGCTAAAATAGAAGCATCCACATAGCATGCAATCTAAACTAGACTCCTGGGATTAGCTAACTTGATTCTTTATATTTAAGTCAACTCTGCTTGATGTCTTGTTCCTTTGTTTGTTTTTTTTTTTTTTTTTTTTGCTCTTCACTCCTAGAAGTAGAGATGACTTTCCACTCCAGGGACTCCACTCATCCACAGATCCACTCTGTCTCCATCTCCACTCCGTGCATGTTGTCCTCAGCTGCAGATGTGAGAGTGGAGATGGAGATAGTGGATCTGTGGATGAATGCAACTGGATTGCTGCTATGGCCTACAGAAAGTGGTGCCACCGCAGCTGCGGTAGTCCTTGCAGCTGTGGGCGGGCGATGGCCTATGAAGGTGGAGTAACTCTGGCTGCAGGACGTGGAGTGGAGTGGATTGAATAAGACTGCCTGGTTAAGCCTCTAAGCAATTGGCGCATATGACAGTAAACCTAGCTACTGGATGCCCCGTGGGAAATTGGGGATGAGGGATAGAGGATCATCCCTGCCCCCATTAGACCCGAGGGGTATAATTTTCCCCAATTTGGTTCCATGGGGCAACATTTGCAACCATGGCCGTCCCCTAATAGGGGAATTACCTGTGGGGAATCTTGGTCCCCATTGTCATCTTTAGCTAACACCACCATGTTCCTGCCTTGATCTGAAATCTGTTTGTTTCTTCAGACTTCAGTGTTTTGGAGTTGGACAAATTTTTACATTATTTTTTTGCTCTATACTGCTAGCATCATGATTATCCTGCGCTGATGTGTAATCTGTTTGTTTCTTCAGTGTTGCGGAATTGGACAAATTATACAGTATAGCAGCAAATGGTTCGAAGAAGAAAAAAACTGCTGCTGCAAAGATTCTTTGTGGCGCATCACTTGTTCATGGCTGGAACATTCAGGTACCTTGATTTACAGTTGTAAACCTTACTGTGTTAACACTGAAAACATTTCATATTATCAATATATAGCTGACTGGATTTGTTTAGGTGAATCAATAGAAACTTCTATTTTTTAGGTGAATCAATCTGACAATGTGGGTTTGTGCATTTGTTTTTCTTTTTCATACTCACCTAAAAGGCACTTCCACTATTTACTTTGTAATGTTTCCTAATGGAACTTAGGAAAATTTAAATCTTAAGCTATTAGCATAGCTGAAAGTTCACTTTCATCTGTTAGTCAACTGCACGGGACAATAGTCCCAAAAATCGTCAGAAATGTAGGGATGTTGGGAATTGGCATGTTGTCATATTCCAACATTTTGGGGACACAGCTTTTTTTTTTTTTTTTTTTTGAAAAAGAATGTGGGGAGATCCCCACAGTTAAAGATATTTCATTAATTTAAAATTTAGGGGTTACAAGAAATACATACAGAGGTTTAACAGAAGGCATCTCACCAAACACAAAAAAGAAGACCTTAAGTCTACTTTAAATCTAACTGATTGAAGCGAGCATTGAGATTTGAAATTCATAAACCAAAGACGGACAAAGCTAATTACCTAAAACCTGTAGGAAATCTTACAAACCCACTTTGCTACAATGTTGTATGCCTTTTTTTTAACATTTGTGGCTATATGCTTCATGCATATTGTGTCAGGAACATGTGGTCAGTATGGTGGTCAAGCTGTTATCGGCTTCTTTACCCTCAGATTCATCAACTTCAACTCCTGGGAGCATGAGCCACTACCTTGCTCATATGTCTACGTTAAATGAAATCTTACTCGGTGTGTCTTATGGTGATGCCATCCACATTCTTTCATTGTATGGAATGGTAATGATAATTGCAATATAACTTGCTTATGCTGTTTATTTTTGAATATGTTATTGGAATATTAAACTAGGTGAATGCTTTTGCATATTTCTATTCAGAACAGATCCTCACCGCTAGATGAATGCTTTGCTTTGCCCCTCAAAAAAACGGTTTCTTATTTGTTTCAAAATCATCAAGGAGAAAAATTTTCATCACATCATTAGAGACTTGTGTCCATAGATCAGTGTTTCTTTATAATTGTTCTCCACATGCAATTTTGTCTTTCCCAGTGTGCTGCGTTCTTTTTTTAAGTTTGTCTTTTAAAGATATAATAAGACATGTTGTTCTTTCCTGTACAAGTACAACAATAGTTTAAAGTTTAAATATGGACCCATTAGTACCCATATAGCCCACCCTTTTTGAAATACACAAGAGCATATTCCCTTACATAAAGGACCTTGTCATAGTTTTGCAACCCTTATTAGCTTGTCATGTTTATTAGTATATAAATTTTTGGAATTGTATCTGACTGTTACAACTTTCACTTGCTTCACTAACATTTGATGACTGCCCTTGAGACTTTGAGAGTTAAGCCTAGTGCTTAGTGCTTCTATGTATCTAGTCATCTATCTAGCTATTTACTATTGCTGTTAAGCTGTAATTCAGCTGCTACTTTAGCATTTAGGATATGCTCATCATCCACTTTAGTGGTTAGAAAACTTAGAATATGCTGTAGAAGATACGGTGCTTTCTTGTATCTCAAGTATGCTTAATGAGAATAAGCGGCTAAGGCCAAGCTGCCCTCTGGCACTCCAAATTCAGACTTTATTGTCTTACCTGGCTAAGAACCCTAACCTCATTGACCAATAGGTGCAATATGCAATTCTTTTTGTTTTGGACCATTTATTTAGTATCCTGCAAGTAGTATTGGTGTTATGTGTGTTCTATTATTACTATGTCACAAATGTAAAACATTTTATTAATTGGGCAAAAAATTATTTAACATGGCTGCACTGATGCTGTTCCTGAATTTAAGAAACTCTTTATGTGATCCAGGTTCCAGATGTTGCTGTGGCTTTAATGCCACTATGTGAGGCTTTTGGGTCAATAGCACCGCCACCTAATCACAAGTCTACCATTCTTGGTGAAACATCTGTTTATTCAGTCTTCTCTTGTGCATTTCTCTGTCTTCTTCGCTTGTGGAAGTTTTATAGACCTCCTCAAGAGTACTGTCTTGCTGGTCGTGGAGGCTCAGTAAAGCTGGAATTGACTCTGGACTATCTGTTGTTGATGCACAATACTCGCATTGAGTTCGCAAATGCATCTGCCCCTAACAGGGATTCTTACAACAATATGGGCTCAGTCAATGAGGTTCCTGCTCAGCAAATTTATATTGATTCTTTCCCCAAGCTAAGGGCTTGGTATTTCCAGAATCAAGCTTGCATCGCCTCTACACTTTCTGGTCTTTGCAACAAAAATCCTGTTCATCAAGTTGCGAACAAAATTTTGAATATGATTTGCCGAAAAATGAATAATGGTGGGGTATCATCTAGTAATCTTTCATCCACTTCTAGTGGTAGTGGTAGTGTCAGTGGTTCCTCTGTAAGTGCACCAGATGATTCTTGCCAAAGGCCTGCTATTCCTGCTTGGGAATTTTTAGAAGCTGTTCCTTTTGTTCTTGAAGCTGTTCTGACAGCATGTGCTCATGGGCGGCTTTCCAGCCGAGACTTGACTACAAGTGAGTTGATTCCCCATATTGTATGTGGGTACCTTGTAGCATCATTTTTATTTGCTAATGCGCTACCGTACTGCAGGCTTAAGGGATCTCGTGGATTTTTTGCCTGCTTCTCTTGCTGCAATTGTAAGCTACTTCTCAGCAGAAATTACGCGAGGAATCTGGAAACCTGTTCCAATGAATGGAATTGAATGGCCTAGTCCCAGTGCTTCTCTTCATTCCATTGAAGCTGAAGTAAAGGAAATTCTTGCATCTGCTGGTGTTCAGATTAACAGCTGCTATCCGTTCTGCATTCTGTTCTTGCACACCATCTTACGTTCTGCATTCTGTTCTTGCACACCATCTTAGTTACCTCTGGTCATATTTATTATCAGGCTTTTTTGAATAAGACGAATGGTCAAACTTGGACATCAATATGAGATATTCCACTTATGTTGTCATATAAAGCATACATTATATTCTTTCAGGTGGTGTGCCGCCAATGCTCCCTTTACCTATGGCTGCACTTGTCAGCTTGACGATTACATTTAAGCTAGATAGGAGTTTGGAGTACATTCAAGGGGTCATGGGAATGGCACTAGAGAACTGTGCAGGGGGAGTTCCTGGCCAAGCATGCCCATTATTGGGGCATTGTGGACACAGAAAGTGAAAAGATGGCATGACTTCATCGTTCTTTCTTGTATCCGTTCTCCATTCGGCAGAGACAAAGATGCAGTTGCGCAGCTTATCCAAAGTTGCTTTTCGTCCTTTCTGCAGTCTTCATCCAGTGGTTCTGACATAATTGCAAACCGTGGAGTTGGGGCTTTACTAGGGGATTCAATCACAAATCAAGGTCTTAGGCTCCCAATGGCACCTGGTTTCATCTACTTGAGAACATGTCGACATTTCCATGACACTTACTTTGTTAGTGAAGTGATCCTCAAGCAAGTTATAGAGTGGGCTCACAAACTTGCAAATGGATTGTCTTTCAGTGGACCTCCGCAGCTGAAATCAGGCCGGACACCACTATCTTGTGCAGCATCCATGGTGCATCAGGTTGCGTTGCTTGGTGGAGGTCTCTTATGCATAGCAGGTGGACCACTTGTGGTCCAGGTGTTGTATGAGGAAACACTGCCAACACTGCTGCTATCAGCCAGAGAACAGAGTTTGAAAGGCCCTGGGCCAGTTTCTAGCACACTCCAAGGTTTTGCCATGGCTAACATGCTCTTCTTCAGTGGTAGCCTGCTTTGGGGAGCGGATAGGACTTCTCCTGTTGTGAAAATGTCTGTCTTCTCGAGGCGGCCACGGGTGGTGAAAACCCACATGGATTTCATAGCTGGTGTATTGGGCGGGCACATTCTTCTGGGCTGCGACCGGGTACCTGGAAAGCATATGTGTCACAATTTATGTTCCTAGTGGTGAAGTTTGTTCCATCATGGTTGCGGGACATAAAGCTGGAGACGCTAAAGAAGATAGCAGCTGGACTTCGGAGTTGGCATGAACATGACCTTGCTCTATCTCTTCTCGAGCGAGGAGGACCACAAGCAATCTCTGTTGTAGTCGAGTCCTTTCTGTGATCCTGCCATTTGGACATTTAGCCCCCACCTGACATAGCAGCCCGCTGGGTTTGAGGCTGGTGATCTGAGGTCTAGCTAAAGTAATCAGGATGATTCTTCCAGAATTCCACTTGAGCTACCAGGATAGCTGATGTTTTTCTCATGTAGTGAGCTCATCGGGGGGGTTTTGTGAATCCAATACTGAAGAACATGCAACCTATTAGGAGCGTATTAACTTCAGCACTAACATGTGACATATTGGAAGTTCATTAACTTATTTAACTTATTGTACTGAACTTTCTGTATTTTTCTTTCTTGTCCCTCTCGAGTCTTGGAAGACTTGTACATTATCGTCCGTCGTGAAGTTTGTTGCAATGCATCGTGTTCCTTATCTGCGTTAAAATTGAGAAAATCTCACATTTTTGCCCGTCAGCCAATTAACCGCACTTTACTCTCTGTTCGCAACTCACTTTTATTGTCCACACATTTCCAATCTAAATCTAGTGTGAGGAAATGTTTTCAATCCAAAGCCACCAAGTTTTAAATTAAACATGCTACAAAGTTTTGAACATTCGGCCCTGATTGATTGGCTACCAAAATTTGCTCCGGCAAGGTTTTGGTAAGCCAAAAAGTTAGGCAACAATGTTGTCAAAGATTTGGTAAGCCGAATGTGAGAGGTTATGTTGGAATAAATTATGCCATCTTCGTTTAAATCTTCAATCCATATTTTTTTTTCTAAATTACGGTAACAAACCAACACACCTAATAAACGCCAAAGACTGAGTGTCAGTCTCAGTTCTTTTAAGAGTGGGGCAGTGGAAGGAAGGAGTAAGTAACCCACAAGTGAAGGCCCAATATAACAGTGAGGGCCCAAATCTAACGGGACACACGGGCCACTAAGCGCCGCTATCGGCATTGCGGGAGGAATGATTTGGCGGGAACATCGACAAAACGCTGCCGTTTCCCCCCCTCCCCCAAACCCTCTACTTTCGTCGGCCCGTCCGCCACGGCGCCACCAATTTGATCCTTCCACTTCCACTGCGACCCGTCTCCACTCGCCCCCTCCTCCTCTCGACCCGAGCGGAACCACTCCGCTACCTTGCAGCCATTCCGGCGGAGGCGGCGCCCCCTGCCAGAATGGAGGCGGCGCTGAAGGCAAGCATCGCATTGCCCCCTACTCCCCGCCCCCAAAACCCTAGGCGCTGTGGGCCGTGTGACCCCGACGCCGCGCGGCGCTAGAATCCTATCCCGCAGCGGCGGTCTAATCTCGCGCGTTTCTGTATGCGCAGGGCTATTTCGGGTACTCAACGTTCCGGCCGTACCAGAGGGAGATCATACAGAAGGTCCTGGATGGGCGGGATTGCCTCGTCGTCATGGCCACCGGCAGCGGCAAGTCCATCTGGTACAGTCGGTCTCCCTCACTTTTTATTTTTTGTGTTTTATATTAATGATATGATGATGACGAAATGGATCGATCTAAGTTCCAATGCTGCATTTATTGGATCATGAGTTGTACCTCTCTGCGCTTTCTGTATCTATTTTCTGTGGATGGTTGAGATATTGCTCGACATTGGTTGATTGATGGGTTGCAACGGTTTCATAAATACATTTTGTTGGTAGATACAAATGTAGCCCGTAAGCTAGAGCGGCCAGGTCGTTTTCATTGTAGTGTGCATATCATTACATTTTCTGCCGGGATAGTCAGGTCAGCTGGAGTTTAACTGCAACTAGGAAATGATGATTACATTGATTAGAGAGTATTATGCAGAAACCAGCAACACTATCTTCTCAAAAGGACCTGATCAAATTTTTCATAATTGTTGTCATCTGCAAAACCTTTTAGAACTGTTTTGTTTATCATTTCTACAAAAATCTGTAGTAGGTTGTTGACACTAGAGCTGTGGGTTTGCAGCAGGATTTCAAGCAAAATGCTTCCTATTTGCTTTTTTTTGTATCTATATGTTTTCTCCTTGAATTGTTTGCTGATCTCTCACATTTCTTCAGAGAAAAAGAAACATGTTATGTTGAACTGATTTATATTAAGTTAATATTTTATAGTAGTCTCAACAGACCGTAGTTCTCTCCTGGTATATCTAGACAATAGGTAGGAACATAAACTGAAAGATTCTATTATTCCCTTTTATATACAAAAAATGTCTGTTCGGTTATGGAAAGTCCTCTCCTCGCAGCTATCAAATTCCCCCACTGGTTACAAAGAAGACAGCTGTTGTTGTAAGCCCTCTTCTGTCCCTGATGCAAGACCAGGTAGGGTTGAAATGTTCAATATATCCTCAGTGCTTATGGTTTTAAATTTCTTTTACCAAAATACCTTGGTGAGGATTTCATTTGCTTGAAACAGGTTATGAGTCTAAAACAAAAAGGTGTGAGATCTGAGTACCTTGGCAGCACCCAAATGAATAGCTCTGTCAGCAATGATGCAGAAAAGGGTGCGTTCGATGTGCTGTACATGACACCAGAGAAAGCCATCTCACTTCCTTCAAGGTGAAACCCTTGGATGCAATCCATCACAATTGGCTGCAATAAAAATTGAGAGTTCTGTTCTGGGTAGATCAATATTTATACAATAGTGCTGTGGCCTTATCAAATCTTATTTTATGTTCATCATGTAGATCTTGGCAATATGGATATATTTAGTAGGGCCCTCCCCTACTGTTCTTCTGAAATAAACAAAACAAATAATGCATGCAGTTTTAGTAGGTTGACTTACTTTTCTTTTTCATTTTGTCCAGGTTTTGGAGTAACTTGTTGGCTGCTGGAATCTGCTTGTTAGCCGTCGATGAAGCTCATTGCATATCAGAATGGGGTCATGATTTCAGGTTGTTTTTTCTTTTGATTGGGTAAACGGAACACTGAACACATCTTGTAAAAGTACAGGGTATTCAGTATATTTATGCAATTTGGAAAATCCTTTATTCACTTGTGGAACAGGTAATGGTGATAGTTACATGTAACAGTGGGATGGATTGTGTGTTCTTATTTATCCAGATTTCGGGCTGATGCTATTGCACCTTTATGTGCATGTTTTTTCTACATTTTTCATGACCCATCCTTTGATATTGAGTTGATTGGAACTTGGAAACGGAGAAAGCCAGCATTTCTCCCTCTTTTAACTTGATTTCCGTACTTTAAACTCTTTTGCAGGACGGAGTACAAGCAGCTGCATTCATTGCGTGACCTTCTTGTGGGTGTTCCCTTTGTTGCTTTAACTGCCACTGCCACAGAAAGGTATGAATTTTACACTATCACTTTGTTTTCTTCCTTGTTGCTTCATTACCTTTTGATGATATCTAATGCTACTTATTGTTTTTTCCTTTGCTTAAATGGACAGGGTGAGATAAATAGCTTTAGAGCATTAAAATCCCCTAAAGATAATAACAACGAGCATTAGTCTCTTAAAACAGATGAACCAGGCAGACAAACATAAAATATTGCAACTATATATATCGTGTAAATTGTCAGCGCAAGTGGGCTCTCTGTTTTTGGAGCTGGTGGTGGTGTTTTTTTGGGGGTGGGGTGGGGAACTGTTTTCAAAACTGGTTCAATATTATGCGCTCATTCTCTTCTTTCATAATAATTTGGCAGGGTACGCCAAGATATTTCTACTTCCTTGGTTCTACGCAGTCCTAACGTGGTGGTTGGCTCATTTGATCGACATAACCTTTTCTATGGTGTGAAAACATGCAACCGATCTATGTCCTTTATAAGTGAACTTGTGAATGATGTTTCAAAGAAGAGTACTGTGGGTGAGTCAACAATAATATATTGTACGACCATCCGGGACACAGAACAGGTTTGTGAACCATAGCTATATAATTTCAGACTTGCAATTGCTGATGCTTGGTAATGCAAACAGCAGTTTTTTTTGTGCTCCTTAAAAGTACCTGTGCATTTTTCAGATTATATAGATGCACATCAATTTTGTGCAATGTGAATTTGTTAATACTTGCTTTTGATTGTTTGAGTAACAAGCTCTTCCATTGGTTTTTCTGGTCAATGGGACACTTTTAGATTCCATTCATGTATGTTCACTATCTATAAAATTTGCAAGTGGGATTTTAGAATTTTTATCTGTGGGTGTCTGGAATAATCTGATGAATTTGGGCTTCCTTATTGACTTTGTGTAACCTGCTTTTTATATGTACTAGATTTCCACTGTCTCAACTTGTGTAGATAAAAAAAATCTTTTCCCCAGGTTCACAAGGCTTTAGTTACTTCTGGAATAAAGGCTGGAATTTATCATGGTCAAATGGGCACCAGAGCTAGAGAGGAATCTCATAGGTTTTTCGTCTATTCACTGTCTGCTCTATTTTGGGTGTCTGTTCGTCATGTTGTTTTTCTTGTACATCTTTTTTCCTTGAGCAATGTAAATCCTTGACTATATTGTTTTGAGTTTTGACCAATGCTAAAACGATATTCTGAACCATTTGTCAGTATCCTCTCTGAAAATAATTTTGTTTAACTATTTTTATTGACCTGTTACTGTTAGATATGCATTTTATTTAACTATTTTTTTTGACCTGTTACTGTTAGATGTGCTTGACGATGAGAAATGGAATATCATGTGGTTCATAAGTACCATGATTTGGTTTAGTCTCAACATTCTCTATGAAATAATAAAATATTTACTAGATTGTCTTTGTTGTGTCATTCACATTGATCATGCAATCAATTATTTAGATAAGTAAAACCTTTAGACAAATACATAGGTCAAAATACATAGGTCAAGGGATAAGAATGGTCAGTTGTTTGATTTATGCATTCATTTTTGTACAAATTATGGTGGCAGATTTATGATTGATCATTGGTTATGTTGCTCCTGCAGATCCTTCATTAGGGATGAAGTTCTTGTGATGGTGGCAACTGTAGCTTTTGGAATGGGTATTGATAAGCCTGATGTTAGATGTGTACACTATGGTTGCCCAAAGAGCCTAGAGTCCTACTACCAGGAAAGTGGGCGTTGTGGAAGAGATGGACTGCCTTCAGTCTGCTGGCTATATTACCAAAGAAGTGATTTTACAAAAGCTGATTTCTATTGTTCTGAGGCTAAAAATGTAGGTCAATTTTTTGTATGCTGGATGTTTTCTCACTCCATCCATGCAGCCTAGTGCTTCTAACCTTCTGCTGTGTGCCTACTTGTTTTCTTACTGATTTAATTCATTAAACAGGGAACCCAGAGAAAAGCAATCATGGATTCCTTCATGGCAGCACAAAAATATTGCCTTCTTGCTACATGCCGTCGAAGGTTCTTATTGCAGTATTTTGGTGAAGAATGCAACACTGACTGTGGTAATGCTTCTTTTTATTTATATCTTTTTTTTTCGAAAACCTTTATTTATAATATTTATTTCTTATCTATTATTATCCTATAGCTTAATTTACTAGTTATGAGGTATCATGCAACGTTAGCTCGACTGCTGGAATTGTCTTGTAGTGACATTGATTAATGGCACATATCTTGATCTGCAGGCAATTGTGATAATTGCACAGCAGTGAAAAACGAGAGGGATTTGGCAAAAGAAGTCTTTTTGTTGCTGTCCTGCATCAAATCTTGCGGAGGATTCTGGGGCCTCAATTTACCTATTGATGTTCTCCGTGGATCACGAGTAAGTCTTTATCCTTTTTGTTTCAGTTTTCTACAATGGTGACATGCATCAGCTGCCTGTAGTTCATTTGATATCATGTATGTGTTGATAATTTTATCACTGGGAATGACCATATGTGACGGAATGCACTGTTATGTTTACTGAAGTCATGGCATACCATAAGCTTTTGAAGTCTCCAAATTTTTTTACTTTAGAAGATCAAAATGATTGAACCATAGTGACAACTCACAAAGTTCCCGGGCTGAGGGAGTCGAGGAACAGGGTATCCTACTTGTGAGAGTCTTTTACACTGTGAGATCGAAAATGACCCCGCACACCTGGGTTGGTGTCGATGGTTCTGGGTGTTTGATGCCTTAGACCTGTTTTATGTAACTATGGATTGAACAGTAAATTTTTCTCAGAATTTAGTCTAGGTTACTAAATTGCTTTTTCCTGGGTAGATGGCAAATAGCAAATATTTTCTCATTTTGCAGGCTAAGAAGATTGTTGAAAGAAATTATGATAAACTACAAATGCATGGGCGCGGTAAAGATTATTCGTCAAACTGGTGGAAAGCACTTGGTGGTCTCCTTATAGCACATGGTACTAATGTTGACCTCTCTATTTCATTCTGTTATTCTTGCAAGTTGTATGAAGCAACATCTTTCTAAAATCGTTGATCCTGCATGTGCACACCCAATTTCATTGCTGTCTTTTTCCCTAACTAAAGAAGAGAAAGTATTGCAAAAATATTTGATTTTCTATGCAAGCAAATGACATGTTATGTATACATCAATTTTCTATTTTATTTTATTTTGCCATTGAAGATATTCACAGCATATATGGCCATATTAATAAGCACACTGAATTATATACTCTTAAGGCAATGTGTTCTCATGTACGGAGTACATCTTCACCTGTTGAGAGCAAACTTCACATCAATTATCGTTTTCAAGTCTTGAAACCTGTAAAGCTTAGAAAGTACAATCTGTTTTCAAGGCTATACCAACCTAAACAGTAAGCACATTCATGAACATCTCAAATATTGACTTAGCACCTTCTTTTAAAAATTTTGTTTAAATGTAAACCTGGTTTATTCATCAAAATGATATACTGTTACTTGATATACGCCAACTTCTCCCTAGTTACACTGGTTAGACCTTTGAACTTTGAAGTCCAGGGCTTTGATGAAACCCTTGTCACTAGTCCAGGCTCAAAGGGGGCACAAACTCAGGGGAACATCACTTCTCCTTGTCAAGTTTTTTTTTGTTTATTTTTTACTTGATATGTGGTTAAGCCAAGCTATCTGCATTAGGTTTTAGGAAAATGAAATGCTTTCGCCATCCTTAAATTGTGCTATAATATTTATTTTCTTCTTTTATGTATGCGCAGATTATTTGAAGGAGACCGTTCATGATACATTTAGAACTGTCAGGTGCTGTGTTGCAGTTTCCTAATGGATTTTGTAGTCATTGTATCTATTCCCTTTCTGTAGTCCTTTGCTAAGTTAGTCTTGAAGTAAACTTTCCAGAAATGCTTAATGACAACCATCCCTAACTCTGCATCTATATATTCAGTGTCAGTCCAAAAGGGGTCAAGTTTCTCTCTACTGCTGATAAAATGGATGGAACACCACTGGTATTTCAGCTGACTGCAGAGATGATTGAACTAGAGGAGCATGGTAGTTCACATCATAAAGAAGGTGGTGGTTTAAATCCTGTGCCAACAATAGAATCTGAAAAATTTTCTGAGGTAGGTTCATCAAAATGCTATTTATTGATCACATGCAGTCACCCACCTAGGAATTTCAGTTTTTGGTCTTTTGTGTGCCTGATTTAAATTTCTTGCAGGATGAATCAAAACTCTATCAAATGCTGCTGAATATTAGGATGAAGCTTGCTCAAGATATCGGCACTGCTCCGTGAGTAAAAAATTTAAACTATCGTAACGAATTTATGGATATAGGTTCTTTAGCTAATCTGTGCTATAATTTGGAAAAGTTAGCAAACTGAATTTCTTTAATCCCGCTTGTTACAGGTATGCTATATGTGGTGATCAGACAATAAGAAATTTTGCAAAGATGAGACCTTCTACTGGAGCTAGACTTTCTAATATCGATGGTGTCAACCAGGTATTACTTTTAAAAAGGTTACTTAGCAAACTATTCTTTTGTTAATCCGAGTAGTATGCATTACTGCAGTTTATCCAATTGTAAAAACACAATACTGTGACCGTTCTTTTCTGTATTGTACTTATATTGATACTTCTGACCTTTTGTTTGCAGCACTTTATCTCACGTTTCAGTAACATTTTTATCAAAAATATCGCACAATTGTCAAAGGAGTTAAACCTCCCGTTGGATAATTCACCATTACCACCACCACCTCCACCACCAACCACCAACAGCTGGCATACCAAAACCTGTACAAAACAATCTTCCTGGGATCTTGGGTGATGCAAAGCAGACTGCATGGGAATTGTGGCATAAGCAGGAGTACTCATTCCAGAAAATTGCTGTGAGTTACTACATTTTGATTTTAACTGACATGATACTCAGTTCACAGATTGATATGATTGTGTATTCTAGTATTTCCGCAGAGCAGTGCCCATAAAAGAGCAAACGGTTATTGCGTACATACTTGATGCTGCTCGAGATGGATGTGAGATGGACTGGAGTAGGTTTTGCAGGGAGGTAGGGCTGACACCTGATATAGCCACCACGATCCGTCTTGCAATCTCAAAGGTTGGATCACGTGACAAGCTGAAGCCAATCAAAGAGGAGCTCCCAGAGAATGTAATTCTTCCTCAATGCATAATCAATCCGTTTCTATTTGTGATTAAACACAGTATTGCTTTTCTGCACAGAAAGAAAAACATAATATTGCTTCTGAAAAAAAATAGCCACTCTCATCAGGCATTGGCGCACATTTTGTTGCATGTTCATCCAAAGCAACATGAATATCTATTTTGCTTTTGTTCAAAAAAATATCCAGTTTACTTGTGAAAGAAATGCTATATGACAATCACAGGTAACTTATGATATGATCAAGACATACCTGACTATTGAGGGGCGTGGATTGTCAGAGCAAGTCTTTGGTAACAATACTGCTGATGGGGTTTCTAGTAGAATAGCAGAGTCCCCAATATCTTCCTCCCATGCAAGTGAAGCTGGCAGAAATGATACGGGGGATGGTGTCCCAGCAGCAGAGGCCAGTGATGCAAACCCTCCAGCAAAAAGAGGCCAAACTGTTTCTGCCGAGGAGCCAGCAACAAAACTGCAAAGGATAGACGAGGATGGTCCAGAGTCAACCGGCACAGTGGCTGCCACTGAAGAATCTGTGCTGGATCTGGTTGCGAACTGCAATGGGGTAATGTACTAAAACATTTTTTTTTTCAAGCTTGATTGGAAATCCATGTGGGAATCAGGATGCTGAGTGACCTGGTCACAAATATGTGGACCCCTGTGCATGTGAGGGCCAACATCTCTGTGACTCACTCTGACTTAACATGTCATTCCTTCTTGCTGACGAGTGGCATTGTTTCAGGTATCACTGGAGGATGTTGTAAAGCACTTCAAGGGATCAAAGAAAGAATCGGTGTTGGAGATATTGGAGGACCTTGAATCTGAATTCACAATTTACAAGAAAAATGGGAACTACATGATCCTGTGACAAACTGAACGGTTAGCTACCTGTTTCTATCTTGCCGGCCTAGTTGCGTGTATTATATATTATATATAAAAGGGGTTAGCTTCCTGTTTCCTGGACAAACTGAGGGTTAGCTAGTTTCCGGCCTAGTCTAGGAAAGGGGGCATGCCTCAGTTGCGTGTATTATTATATTATATATGTGTGTGTGTGCTGGTGGTGACTTTAGACTATGGTAGCGAAGTTGTTTGGGCTGGTGTGCATGTGCTCATTTTGGGGATTGGCCAGAACTAGGAGATGTATGAACGTGTGTTTGGTAGCACAATATCCCTTTGTCATCTCGTGTATGCGTATCTTGCTCATGGTTTATTTACTAATCCACTCCGCTCTTTTTCATTGGGTGCATGTGCACATTTTGGGGACTGGCCTCCTTTTGGAACAAAGGATTGGTGGTGAATGTTATAGGATCCGACTCCTCTTGCAATTTTCCTATGTGGTTATTTGGATTAAAGTATCAAAGACTTTAGAATCACGCTAGAATTACTATGGAATGGTGTAATTTATAAGAATTTCAGAGTAAATATTGCACCTATATTAG
Organism: Hyparrhenia diplandra; assembly: GCA_015847255.1. Taxonomy (NCBI): domain Eukaryota; kingdom Viridiplantae; phylum Streptophyta; class Magnoliopsida; order Poales; family Poaceae; genus Hyparrhenia; species Hyparrhenia diplandra. Next base: position 38 of record JADLZK010004937.1, on the reverse strand, counting down.
AAGCTAAGCTTTGTGTGAATCTCTCCCCACAACTTGTT
>JADLZK010004936.1:0-11346 GCA_015847255.1 Hyparrhenia diplandra | reverse complement strand
GGGACGACCATTCTTACCCAAAGTGATTAGAAGGTTGTAGAGGTACAAGCGTGGCGGGTGCCGACAAGTCCGACACTCAGGCCACGAGATCCGCAATGCAGGGAGGCACGGGGACTCCATGGAGAAGAGGCCAAGCCCTCTTCTAGCCTTCCTCTCTCACTCTCCATTAGAACTAAGAGGAAGAAGAATAAAAAACGAGGAGTGGGACTTCTTCCTCTCTTCTACATTGTGGCTCCTCCTTGTGTTGTGCGGAATTGGTGTGTTGAGGAAGAGGGGAGAGCCTCCTTTATAGCTTGGAGAGGGGGTCTTTGGAAATGTGCCACCTCCCCCATAATGACAAAACCGACCAAAAGAATGGCGGTTTCGGGTACAATGAACACAGTCCATGCCACCACCGGCGTTCTCTAGTTGAATGCAACCACCTCGAAAGGTGGGCCCGGTTAGCGGCCACCGAGGTGCGGGCGCACCCTAAGGTCTTGGCGCGCCAAGATGTGGGCGTTTGGGCTGAAATTTGTGTGCTCGTCGGTTTCATCGTTAGCTCCGTTTTTGGCGGGTGGTACACAGCTTAGTCCGTATGAAAAAGTTATGCGGGAAATACTAAACCCTTGTCATGTGGCCCAATATGATTTCATGTTGGTTTTGGACCTTGACCTTTTGGGCTTATGTTTGGATATTTGTAATCATATTTCTTATGTTTGGATATTTGTAATCATATGTTTGGATACTAAACCCTTGTCATGTGGGCAAGGCGTTCCGTCAAAGGCTTTTATTGGCCGACTACGGTCCGCGGCGCCAACGGATCGTCTCGCCCGTTGCGGGGGTGCCAATTCTTACGCCAAGCAAACGCACCTTCAGGTAGCGCGCCCCCTCTAGACGATCCCCATCACTTGGCCCCAGCGGTGCGGGGGCTCGACATGGTCGGTCCCTTCACGAGGTCGCGGGGGCTACACCCACCTCCTCGTCACCATCGACAAGTTTACCAAGTGGATCGGTGATGCCCATCTCACGCACAAGATTAGCAAGAGGCGGTCAAGTTCTTGGCGGTATCATCCACGCCGGCGTACCAAACTTCGATCATCACCGACAACGGTACCAACTTCACGGGCGAGATCTTCCTCGGCCGGTGTGGCGACTTCTAACATCAGTGGATTGGGCTTCCGTCGGCCACCCAGGGCGAGCGGGCAAGTCGAGCAGCGCCAGCGGCTGATTTTGTAGGGACTAAAGCCCAAGAATCTTCAAAAAGGCGGAGAAATTCGGAGGACGGTGGCTGTAGAGCTCCCCATGATCATATGGAGCGTCGGGACTACTCAAAAGCGAGCCACGGGGCGGACCCCCTTCTTCCTCGTCTTGGCTCACGGGCGGTGCTCCCCACCAGACCTCGACTGCGGGTGGCCCGCGGTACAAGCGTACAACGGCCGGCAATCAGACCTCGGAGGAGGGGCGCGGACCCCGGCTCGAAGAGGCCAGCGGTCGCGGTCGCACATTCGACCGAAGTACCCGGCGATCGATCTTGTAGTTACCCGCGACCGCCACGTTCGAGGGCGAGCTTTTTCAGATTGGCGGCGACCAGGTCATCTGCGATGATCTGAGCGCGAAGGAGAAACACAAGCTCTACGGGCCCTAGGAAGGGCCGTTCACCATGGCGAGTCCTCGCCCGAGGCTCATACAAGATCGGGACTCCGTGACCCGCGAGCTGTAACTCTTGGAACATCGAACACTCACTTTGCCGTCGACCGGGGCCGTCGAGTCTCCACCTTTGCTCGCCGGCGGTAGGCTGAGCCGCGGCTCTTCAGCGGCGAGCGGAAGAGCTTCAGCGACGAGCTTCATCGACGGGCCTCGCGGTGGCGGCGTGCGTCTGGCTCGGCGCCCTCGGCCCGGCTCGGGCCAGCCCTTGCCCACTATCTTGGTCGGGGTCGGCATCTCCGGGGATAGTGGGCGGGACCACGGCCAGCGCCTTATGAATGCGCGGCCGAGCCTTCTCCCTCATCTGGCGGGGCCGCGGAGCACTCTGCTACGGGCCCTCCACACTCCCTCGACCCCAAGGGTATACGCCAAAAGCGCCCTCAGCGTCGGGGATGAGGTTGGTGTGAGCACGTTCGCCCTGCGCCGCACTCTCAAAGCGCCCCCCGTCCCAAGGAGGGGCTGAGGCCTCGGCCTCGCGCAATTAGGCGGCTCGTCGGTCTTCCTCGCGAAGCCCATCTGCTTACGACCCGCGAGCTCGCGCGTCAGCCTATTTGGAATCCTTCTCGCTTTTGGTCAAGCGTGGTTGGGTGTGCGTCGGCGAAGACTCGCGGCAGCGAGATCTGTCTTTCTCCTCGAGCTCTCGAGCCGATCAAACGACTTCTTCTTCTCGGTACGCGGAGAAACAAACAAATCAAAATCATGAGATTCAAAGCGAGGAAAAAGAGGCTCCTTACATGCCAGCGCTTGATAAAGCCCTTCCGCTCCTCCCACAAGGCAAGATTCTCTCGGCCTCACGAGCGTCAAAAAGCGAGAATGCGACCCGTCGGTGGCCTGTGGTGCGTAAACTAAAAAGGTACCCACCTATCGGCCTAGGAGCTCAAAGACAAAGGAGAAAGGGCGGCGAGCTTCGAAGAGGAGTCACTCACCTTCCAACTTCGGCCTCCACGGTCTGGGCGCCTTCCCCTTGGCATCACGTTCCATCTCAGCGTCGGGGGCCCGGCGTTGGCGGCGGCCTTCGAGTTCCCTTGTCCTCGGGGGCCCGGAGGAGTCGTCGAGCTCATACGCATGAGCTGCGTCTTTGGCTGCGGCTCACGAGCAACAAGCTCCTCCTCCGCGCTTCACGCCCGCCGCCTCGCTGGCGGACCGTTAGCGGTCTCCTCTCGAGCCTCGGCGGTGGCGTGCTCCACGGACCTCGCGGATATGCTCGCGGCGTCATCGGCACCGCCCGGAGCTCACGATGCTTGGCGGACACACTTGGCGAGCCCCTTGCTCGCAGCGGGACCGAGGGCTACGCCTAGCCTCCCCGGAGACCCTCGATCTCGGTCGGCCTCCACCCGCCTTGATTGAAGCCCGATTCTGCGTCCCTCAAGTCCCTGCAAATCGCGAATTAATACCACGGGTTTAAAATGGGCGGAGGGTGATGCGGGCGAATTTCTTACCGGCGATGTGGTGGAGGCACGCCGGCCCCCTCTCGGTGGGAGCGGCGGCACCTCCCGGGTGCCGTCGGCGCGGACGGCGTTGTCGCCGGCCCGACCCCGGTGAAAATGGCGCCGCGGTAGGCCCTCGGCCCGGCCTCAGCGAGCTCCGGGCGTCCCGGCCCGATGGCGTCGGCGGATCGGGTCGGGTCGTTTTCTTGTCACCCACGCTCAGGCGGCCTCATCCCCCTTTCGATGGATGGCGGGCTGCCAATGACCACCAGGTGGGCGAAGAATGCGGCAAGGCGCTGCGGGGACCCCGTGGGCACGGTCTCCGCGGCGGCTTCGTCTCCGACCGCGTCGTGCGCTCCCCGGATGCCCCTTCATGCCTCGGGTCTCCGCGGCCGACTCATCCAGCCGCGTCGCGGCGCTCGCATCTCGGCGTCTTCGCCCCTCGCATGGTCTCAGGCGGGCTCATCAACGGCCGCGTGGCGTCGGCGCCGCGTATCTTGGGCGCCTCTTCCGTCTCGTGGCCGGGGTGAGGACTCACCCTCGTCGGGCGATCGGCGCCGGCTGCGGTCGCCTCGACCTGTCTCCCCGGCGACGGACGGGTTCGGTCGAGGTCGTCTTCCCTCCTCAGCCTTCTCTAGAGGCAGGGTCGATCACCTCCATATCCGCGCGGCGCTGCTGGCGGTTGGGGACAGTGGGGGGCGCCAAGCCCTCCAACTTGGGCAGCGCGCACCAGCGGAGCCATCGCGCACAGGCCACGGTTGAGCTCGAAGCAGACGGCGGCGGCTCCCGCGGACCTAGGGCCGACCTCCTCTCCCCCCTCTCAGGGAGCACGGGGAGCGATCGTCCGCAAAGCTTTGCCGCGATGGGAGGCGGGAGGAACCGCGCCCAGGCTCGACCCGTCACCGTCCTAGGCTTTTTAAGGGTTGGGGGGGTCCCAAGGGCTGGACTTTTTCGCCTGCCGAAGACAGTGAAGATCAAAATCAGCGTCGCGGAAGGATTCGGCGGCAATTACGTACTCAAAGAGGGCGACAAGTTGAACACTCACCCAACACCCGCAGCGTCTCTTCTTCACCTCCTTCTCCTCGCCCGCGGTGCTCGTCGGCGACGCTTTTTTCTTTGACCCCACGGTCACCGAAGGAGAGCCAGCGGCGTGCGTGCGGGCGCGTAGCGAGGCGCGAGCGCGACCCGGGATAGCGGCGTCCCCTGCTCTTCTCTCAACGCCCCGGATCTTGAGGCCCCTTAGCCTCACGAGCCCAGCGTCGTCTGCTAAGCGCCGCACTCGTCAAGCTCCTCGGCGCGCGGTCGGCGTCTGGCAGGCGGCGGCGGCGGCGAGTAAACTGTTCCGCGGGGGCGCGCAGGGGAAGGCGGCCTCGCCCAGGTGGAAGGTGGGGCTCGAGATAAACCATGTCTGCAAAAACGAATAGAATGACTCCCTACGAAGGCGAGGGGACAACTCGAATGAGGAGAATCTGAAGAAAAAAGAACTCACAGCGCCGCGCCGTCGCGTCCGCCGGCGCTGCGGTGTCGTTGGGTTCGCGGGGATCTTAAAAACTTCGGTCCCCGGCGGACCACCCACTCCACCTCGTCGGCGGGGAGCGGGTTCGCGGTCTGCCGCGCCCTCCCGAGCTTGTTCTCCTCGGTCATCTCCCTAGAAGCGGAGGGCTCTCAAGCGGAGGAGGAACACCCCGTGCCAAAGGGCCGAGCATAGAGAAGGGGCTCCGTGAGGTTCGCTTGCGAGGAGCTCCACCTTAGGGCGATGACCTTGATCTCACGTGGGCGGTGGCTGTGGTGGGTTTCCCTCCACAAGTCGTCGAGTCGAGAACGCCACCGGTGACGCGGAAGGGCGCTCCGTCATTCTTCGGGTAGAACCGCTCATCTCTCACCGGTGTTCGACGGGCGGGAGGCGATAGTGGTACTTCTCCTTCACCGGCCGGGCGTAGCCGCGATCTGTGCCACGTCGGGGCCGGGATCGCCGAGCCGTTAGGCTGTCGTCACCTTGGCGTGGAAGTAATGCCGAAGAGCTCCCAATCGGGCTCGATCCCCACCACCCCTCGCGAGGAGGAGTGGTGAAGACCATATGGAGCGGGCCGTTGGGATTTAGGTCTTTGGAGTTCGCGCTAATCGACAATAGCCCACGAAGAAATCGGATGGGACGCCCGGCCCCTTGTGACGTGGAAGGAGGCGAGGAGATGGCGTAACGGTCGGGCCGGATGGGGGAGTGGCGTGTGCGGAGATGGCACAATCCACTCCTGGGCCGATCCGGCGGCGAGGAGGCTGCCGGCGCCACCGCACTCTGCGGCATGTCGTCGGTCACCTTGGGCCGCGACCACGAACCCATACCTCCGCTCTTGGCTCCAGCGAATCGAGGAAGACCTTTGGGGAAGAACTCCTCTCCACCCCAGCGATGGCGGCGGTCGGGATCTAGAGCAGGAAGATGAAGGAGGCTTGGGCGCGAGGAAAGAGAAAGTGAAGGGGAAAACCGGCTCTCCCTCCTGTTATAGGGCGAGGCTCGGGGCGAGGATCCACCCGTCTGGCCAGGGCGAGATGGCCTCATGACTACGAACGCCTCCCACGCCCCTCGCGTGCGCGCCACGTGGCGAGACGGAGGCGAGGCGCCGCCGAGCGTGCGATCGCCCTAGCGGCAGCTTCCCAGCGGTAACTTTCAGCGGCTCTTTTCACTGCGGTGAAAGGTCAGGCGAGCTCGTATAGCGGTCATATCTTTGGCGTGCTCATCATAACGGCGAGCTCACGGCGAAGCAGGAGCTCGAGTTGAAGGCGGCTCCCGTGAGCTCGAAGGCGGCCCATGGGAAACGCCCCAGAGCAAAGGCATAGCGGAGAGAGAGCCGCAAGCGGCGCCACGCCCGGCGTCCTCGAGGACTCGGGGGCTCCATCAAAAGTCGCGCTTGAGTACGCCCAGCGATCACGGGCGGCCTCACGGTCATCCTCCACGGCGAGGCGCGAGCGCCGAGGATCGCCGGGACCTCGGTGACTCTGAGAGGGCGGAGTCTTTGGAATATGAGGTTGGCCCACAAGGCGGCTTGACAAAGCGAGCCGCCCGAGCAGCGGCTTCGGACCTCACTCGAGCGAGATCGCTTTAAAAGCTCATAAGAGCACTTCGACTTACGGCCTACAGCGGTAAAGTCGAGAGTTCGAGCTTCGCCGCCTTCCCTAAAGAAACCTAAAAAGGTGCGCCCGCAGCGCGGCGTTACGCCATAATAAGCCTCGCGGGTATACGCCCTCCCGCGGCCTCGGGGGCTACACCCGCGCAGTGCTTCGCAGCGCACCCCGAGCGAAAATGCAGTCCCTGGCATTGGCCGGCGACACAAGGCAGTAGCGCAGAGGGTTCGCCCCCTCCCCTACCTTCGAGGGCTCTGTGGGACACGGTTATTCGGGCGAGTAAATCATCCTAAAAAGCCGCCACGACCAGTGTTAGGAGGAGAGAGCGTGCCCGTTCCATCGGGACTTTACCCCAGACAAGGGGGGGACCGGCGGAAGCCCCCATCTCCGAGCAGGAATTTGCGGGATGCAAAGCCGGGGCGAACTAGATCTGAGAAAACTTCCGTCTCGAGCAGGCTCCCAGGAAAGGACCTTGGAGTACAACGAAGCTGCACGGACAACGAGCTCTTTTTAAATCTCGAGCAGAGCTCCCAAGCACCAAATCCGGGGCCCGGTCGGGAGGAATCGGGGGCCGATGATTAGGAATCGAAGGGTATCGCGGCTACGCGGCCCCGGCGCGAACCCTACGACGAGATCTTATTTCTTTGTCTTGTCGTCGGCGGCTGCCAGCCGGCGTGGAGGTGTCGGACCACGCCAAATAGCGACAAAAGAGACAACCTTTCTGCGACAAAACGACTTCCCGATGGATGATCGAGCTCCGTCGAGCTCTCCCCGGCCCTGCGTTTTCTGCGATGCGGTGTACACGCATTTAAGGCCTGGCGGCGCCTCACTGAAGCCTCAGACCGCGGACACCGTAGCGTGCGGCCAATTGTCTGGCCATGGCGCGAAATGCGGCGCGGGGCAGAAGCTCATTGTTTCCCTCCACGCCGACGGCGAGCTTCGAGCTCGGCGCGGCATCATTACTCGGTATCGGGATGCGGGCCGCCCTCTACACTACGGCGGCCCAAGCAGCGTGCACAGGAAGTAGAGCGGCGGCGCACGCCCGGGCGGCCGGCGTGCCCGAGGCTGAGGAACTCTTCCTCTTCACCCCCCCGAAACTTGTATCCCTTCTATTTCTAAGGCCCTCCACTCGGTGACCCACATGAGCTCCCCTTACGACTATAAAAGGGAGGGCTCGGCCCTACTTAGGGAGAAAGGCAAGCTCTCTTGCACCCAGAAGCGCACACACAAATCACCCGATCACACCGCGCACAACCACGAGGGACTTGGGAGCTCATCTCCCTCTCTCGCCCGGCTTGTATTAGCCCCGTCTGGGCGGTTTGAGCTCGATAGTGCCACACCTTTGGACTAGGGTGCTTTCGGTAGCCCGAACGGTATAAACCATCGTGTCATTGTTCTTGAGCTGAGCCATCGTTGCACACATTAGCCGATCGATTCTTGTGGCCGTGGTATCACGACCACAACGATTGGCGCGCCCGGTAGAAGGGCAGCGCTAGTGTGGCGTTCACCACTTGATGGCTTCCTTCACCCTTGTTCGGCGTCCGTATGCCGTCGCCGGGACCACGGACTTCACGGCACCCGCTCGAGTGCTCCCTGCGTGAGCCACCTTCCCTCGGATGGTGCGGAACCAGATATGACACCCGCCTGCGTCGCGGACGGCTGTCGGCGCCGTCTTTGGTCGCTCCGGCGGGATCCGACTTCGGCCCGGCGAGCCCCATCTGGCGGCGGTGACCGCTTCTTCAGTCGCCATTGCGGACCTGCTTCCGCACATCCTCGAGCCTGAGCCAGCTTCGAGGGAGCTCTTCGCGGCGTCACCTTCTCCCACGCCAGCGTCGTCCCTCGATATGCGAGGCGAGAGCCGCTCTCTCCCGGCGAGTTCCTCGCGGCCTACAGCAGATGTACCGCGAGGGAACAGCTCTTCTGCGCGAGGCGCGGCACGGTGAGGAGCAACGATCACAGAACCCGCTGGCTAGGGCAGCTGAGCCTCGCGAGGTCGACCCCGCAGCGAAGTGCTACATACGCGAGCGCCGGATGAGCGCGGTGCTGCGGCTACCCGCAGCGAGGGCGAGTCCTCCCGGCACACCAGCACACTTTCGGGGTCAAGGCTGGATGGGTAAGCTCAGCGGGGCCCCCGCGGGTTCACGGCGCCTCGGGGCTCGAGGAAGCTGGTATCGCCCGGAACAGCGATGCCCTCCTCGAGGAGGTTGGAGGGCGGCGGCAGTTGAGGCCGGGGCGGGCGGGGCTTCAGCGCCCGCCAAACGAAGCGACGACCTCCGCCCGTCCGGACCGCGCGGCCTTGAGAACTGCCGCGCCACGAGCTGCTCGGGGACCTCCGAGCGAAAGCACCGAGAAGCGGGAGAGCCCATCCAGCGGCTGCGGTCACTCGCCGAGAAGGCATGAGCGGCGAATGGAAGCCGGAGTCGCATCGGCGTCTTCGGGGGAGGAGCGAACGCTCTCCAGCGGCACGAGACCGAAGTAAGAGGCGACTCCCCGCGAGTCCACGCTCAACAGGGTGGCGAAAATGTCGGCAGCGGCCGGGGAAAGCGGCCGTCCACCGGAACCCCAGGGCCGCCGTGGCGACCCGGCGGAACGACGATCGCCTCGCCGGATCCTACAACAAGAGGAGAGCGGCGCTACGGCGGCCCGGGGAGGATGCGTAGCCGTAGCCCGACCCCGAGTCGAGGGAAGGCGAGCCACGTTCCCCTCGGCGCGCGGCCTTCCGGAGCTTCGAGTGGAAGCGCGAGGGCCCGAGTCCCACGCCCCGATGGGAGGAGGCCGGGTGTTCGGCTCCCGGGTCCACGGCCTTTGTCGTTCCCCGGCGCTTCCGTGCTCCGACCTCCGTCCCGGAAGTACAGCGGAGACCGGACCCGGCGTGGCCGGGCCGCTCGCATGCAGGGCGGGAGGCCAAACGACCCGGCTCTTCATCATCACTTAACCTCCCCACATTGCCTCAGCCGACACGGCTCGCTCTGGCTCGGGCAGCGCCTACAACTTTCGGGGGGGACCTACTCGCGCCCCAGAGCAGCACGTGGGACCTGCTTGGTACCTGCAAGCCGGAGGAGCGACTTTCTTGCGACTACATCTGGAGTCTTCTCCAAGCTGCGCAGAGCTCCACTGAGCCTTACTTAGATGAAGATCATCACTTGCTTCACCTTCGGCACGCGACTGCGAAAGCAGCTCATCCGTGAGCTCCGGCACTTTCGCAAGCCCAAGGCGGTGAAAAGACGCCTCGACCTGCGCCACGAACCCGCAGCGGGGCGAGGAGGCCATCTCGCAGATCCTCCATGGAACCAGCAGCAGAGGGCAAGGAGAAGGCGCCCGATGAGGCGGCGAAGGCTCAAGCTTCAGCGGCCAGAAGAAGAACAAAAACAAAAGCGTCGTCGCGGCGAGGGCGACACGTCGTGATGCGCGAAAAAGAAAGCGGCGCCAAGGCGTGAAAGCGAGCACCCCCAAAGACTTCTTCGAAAAAGCTGCGACACTGCCCTGCCCCAACCACGAAGGCGGTCAAGCACAAGTTGAGAGGCTACCCGAGACTCTGCGGAAGTTACGTAGCGAGCGCGAGGGAAGAGAAGCGCGGGCGGCGAAGCACCACGGGCGAGATTCGATGGCGAGCGGGCGACAAGGGCGTCTTCCTCGAGGCGGTGCCGTCAACGTCGTCGCCGCGGTCCCCGTGCGAGTCAAAGCGCCGCGAGAAGCTCCTGCGGCGCGAAGTTTCTCTTCTGCGGGCCGCGGCGCCTCCTACCTCAAGTGGTCGGAGGCCCCGTCACTTCGCCAAAGAAAAGGACCATCGATACCCGTCCCCATCCAGGAAGGTTCCCTCGTCGGCGATCCCATATAAGTCACCACCAGCTCGGCAAAGTGTCGATGGGCCCGTGATAGAGCGGCCTCAACCTCCTCTCGTCGACACCATGGAAGCTCTGGCATCACGCGAGCTCGACTCCGGCCCTCCACGGACCCCATCCATGGGGTAGTGGGGAAGCCGAGGCATTTGGCTTCGGCGGATCGACCTCCCGTCTGCCGGCGAGCAGAGCCATAAAGGGGGTGCTCGCCCGAGGGTGCTCCCATACAAGAGTGCCTACCATACCACAGTAGGCCGTGCCTCACCTTGAAGTTCATAGCGTTCCCAGCTACGTACCTCAAGCTCAAGATCAGGACGAAGGCGTGATCACCATCAACTCCACCTTCAGGCGCGCCTTCAACTGCGACAAAGGAGGCCGTGCAGTACGCCGACGCCCTCATCGAGAGTCAGAAGCTCATCCCAGAATGCTCGCGTGGGTGCACGCAGAGACTCCGCCGAGCTGAAGAAGGCCGCGACACGTCAACAAGGTGGCGAGCTCCTCCCGTCGAGAGCTCGAAGGCGGCAAGGGTCCTTCGAGCCGGACAAAGGGCAGGCGGTGAAGAAGGTCGACGAGGAGAGGCGCACCGTTCGTATCGGTGCCGAGCTCACTCCTAAATAGGAAAAGCGAGCTCGTCGACTTCCTCTGCGCGAACCTCGACGTATTCGCGTGGAGACCCGCACCTCAGACATGCCCGGCATACCGAGGGAAGTCGCCAAACACTCGCTAAACATCAAAGCCCGGCTCTCAGCCGGTGAAACGCTTATCCGACGTTTCGACGACGGCAAGGCGGCAGGCAATCGCCCGAGGAAATAGATAAGCTCTTAGCGGCGGGCTTTGTTAAGGAGGTGTATCATCCCGAGTGGATAGCCAACCACAATACTAGTTAAGAAGAAGAATGGGAAATGGAGAATGTGTGTTTGATTATACGAGTCTCAACAAGGCATGCCCAAAGGATCCGTTTTCCTTTGCGCATCGACCAAATCGTTGACTCCACCTCCGGTGCGAGGCGCTCATTTTCTTGGCGCATACTCCGGCTATCATCCAAATCGCGATGAGCGAGCTCGATCAGCTCGCCACCTCCTTCATCACCCCTTTCGGCGCATTACGCTCACGTAACCATGCCATTGGGCTAAAAGCGCTGGCGCCACCTTTGATGGTGCATGCAAAAATTTTCAAAAGAGCTTCTCGGGGAAGCGTGTAGAGGCATCGTCGATGACATCGTGAAACAAAACGGAGCGCCGCGGAGAGGCATCCCGACCTCAAGGAACCCTATTCAAAAT